>JARVGW010220036.1:0-13257 GCA_031762495.1 Anablepsoides rubrolineatus | reverse complement strand
TCGAATAGAAGAAACTTTAATCTAATAAACCATTAATCGACAATTAATCGAAAATCGATTAATTGTTTGCATCCCTACTAAATACTGAACAAATCAAAGCTTTATGATCCAACATAGCAGCTTATCTCTTTATCATAAAAGTGGTTACAATATTTTAAAGAAGTGTCCTCTCTGTTTAAACAACAGAGAATTCTGTCATTAAAACACTCCTCTGACACCACTTCGGATCATTTGGTTTAAATTTTAGCTCATATAAAAGCAACTTGTGGCTCCTCACGTACTCGTATCAGGTGACTCTCTCACCTGGATGCCGAAGCCCGGCCCAGGAGCGAACGCTTTGACCCCGAGCTGGACCGAGAGGTTTCTGGGATGGCTCCAGCTGAGGCCGTCGTCCACGCTCTCCACCATCATGGTGCTGGCCGGGCTGCAGTGGTACAGGTGGAAGCAGAAAGAGTAGATCAGGATGACCGAACCGACTTCCTCGTCCACCACCACCGAGCCCAGGTTCAGGCCGTTTGGGTGGTACGCGTCGTCAACGATGAAGGCGGTCGGGGACCAGGTGTTTCCTGGAGGAGAAGACAAGTTAGATGGAACACTTTGAAACCTGATAAGTTTTAATCTCATGTGAAAGTAACGATGGTTGCGTGGTCCTGCCTTTGTCTGTGGACCGTCTCATTGCGAGGAACTTCGCACCGATGTCACCGGACGACAACTTCCTGGCCTCGCTGAACGCCAGCAGGCTCCCTTTGGGGGTGAAAGTGATGAGGGGGATCCTGTAGGCGTTGACATCCCCCTGGGTTCCGCTGACCCACAGGAGCTGCTCCTCGTAAACTAAAGGATTAATCTGGAGGTCAATGAGAATGCGAGGTTAGATATTTATATCGTATAAATCTCAATATAGTTTGGTGAGTAGCTATGCCCCAAATCAAAATGAGTCATTATGATAAAATATATATATATATATATTGAATTCAGGCCCAGACCATAAAACACCTCCACCGTGCTTCATTATTGCTGGTTGACACACTTTACTTTTGATAGTTTCTTTTTTAAATATGTATTTCATTTATAAAATATACATCCTGTCCAGTTTATTTGACAGACCAGAGTCTGTGTGTTTATTTTCATGTTTTATCACCATCTAAAAACATCAATAAAGTTTCAAAGCTATACACTTTTATTCCCGGCATTAAAGAGAAAATATAAATTTTCTAACGTTCTGTTCTGCATAAGTGTGTAATAAGGTGTTACATATCAAATAACAACAGTTATATTTACCTGTGCAGAGCTGAATAAACACAAACACGGTGACAGCAGGAAAAACACAGAAAACATCGGACTTCTGCTTCCCATCTTGAAAACTAAACATTTAAAAACTTATTTTTTTCAGCTCCGACAAACAATTAAAAAAATGAAAACATGAACCAAGAGTCAAAATGCTTCCATATGTTCATAAAATGGCGAGCTAACTAAATCTGTCTTCATTTTACAACCATTTTTATCTGGGTTAAATCATGTGACGATTATGTTTGGTCACGTGACTACCAACACTCACCAAAATAAAAGCACTTTTTAAAAAAATGTCTTTCTCCCAGAACTAAATCTGTTTTTTGTTAATTTTCTCAATTAATATTATCTATTTTTTCATAAAGTCTGACCTGTACTATTATCCGTTTTGTGTAATAACTGATTTCTTACTGTTATTTTTGATTTATTAGATTTTTTTGTACATTAAATAAAACAAATCCACTTTGATAAATACAAGCATACTTTATGTCAAAATTTCCTAAGATAAAAAAATCCTTTTACACTAACATGATTAGGTTTTTATTGTTTTATGATTCTTCTCTTATTACATATTCATCATGTGTTAACATTCATCACTTTATACAATTTTTCTCCTTCAAAAGCAAATATGCATAAAATTTTCTAGACTTCACTGCATATTTTGTGTTATCAACCTGAAAAACAGGCACATCGGATATTTTCAAAACAAAAGCAAATAATCATAACTAATGTGTGTGTTTAAGGACTTTAAAATAAAATAAAAAACTCGATTGAACAAAAATGAAACAAATAACAAAATAGTAAAAGGTTTGTGCATTAAAAAAAAATAAGAAACAAAGGACACTGATCGGTGTAAATCTGTCGTTCAGAAGAGAACATTTATCCTGTAAAAGCTACTAAAGATTCTTAAATGAATACTTACTTAAATAATACATATGGATCCTGAAAATAAACATAAATAGTAAAAGGCCAGCAGAGATAAATCAGTCAAAAAGCAGGAAAAGACTCATATGACAGCTTAACTCAATTTATTTTATTCCCTGAGAAAGTGACAAATAATAAACATACACAGATTGCAGAACAAACAGTGCTAGTGCAAAATATGCAAGAAAATGGAAATTAAATACTTCATAGATTTTATTAATGGGCAGTGGTTTGAATCAAACTGAGACCTCATTAAAAAAGATTCAAGTATTGTCTGCATAAAGGGTGATTCTAAACTCCGCCTCTCATATTGTAATCCAAAATATTGAAGCTTTTTGTTAAAAACAAAACACAAAGACATCGAAGTGAAGGCATAGCTTGATGGCAACTTTTACTGTTTACACTTCCCGAGTTTAGCAAGGGATCATAAAATTACTTTCCCTCTGTCATAAGTGGACTAAATGTCTCTGGGTGGGCGTTTAAAAGCTTATAATTTAGTTCATAGCGTGACTGTAGTGTCCAAACAAATCCTTTGGGCTTTTTTTTCCCTGATTGTAGCTGTTTTGTCTACTAAGCAGGTTTAAAAAGGATCAGAACAAACACAAAGTTAAAATTTGGATTTAAAATAATTTAAAGTAAAGATGCACAATCATTGTTTCAGTACCGTCGATCGAACACAAAGAGCTGCAAATTCACAGTGAAGTCTTTGTTTTCAGGGGGATTTTTGTTTTATTATTAAAAAAAAAAGCCGATGGTCTGAAAGTAAACTTCATCCAGTTTCTGTTTCCCTTTAAGGTTAAAACCTGAAAGACAAGCACAAATTAAAAATTACAATGAGTCAAATTAAAACACAAACTTGTTGGTCTGGATGGACCCCTTACCTCCTGCCTGATCCGGTTCTCTACTGGCCACCGAACAGGTGGATCTTAACGAAGGAGATGGTCTCCCAGTAGTCCTTGTGGCCTTTTTCGTAGATGGCGTAGATGTACTTTTCGTCTTCTACAGAACCGCTGTTGAACGATGTGATGCAGGAATAAGCACTCGGTCCTTCCCATATCTGGACGGCTTTGTTTTCCCAAGACTTCCCGTTTGTGAATGACCAGCGTAGCGTTAGATTTACTCCTGATGAGGTTGGTGATAAAAGAGAATTGAGTTAGTTTTCTTATGTGCTTATGAAAGATTAAAGGAGTTTGGAAGTTAAAGCGTGTAATGTTTCTTACTGTTTTGGTAGTGGGAAGGGTTGGAGAAGTAGACCACGCCATCCTTCTGCAGCGCTCCGGCTGCTACAACCGGATCCACTAAATTGGTGTCGAAAAACAGCTCCTCTATAGGGAGGGTCAGGCCTCCATCCAGACTGCGGATCACGATGCGACACCGACAGTGGTAGGTGTTCTGGTTCCGCACGTTGATCAGGATGCTGCCGTCCGGCAACTCAACCGGCTAAAGGAGAAGAAAGAGAGTCCGACTGATGATGAGCTGATAATCAAATACAGAGAAACAGCATTTTCTGTAAAAACACAGAGTGATGCTGGAACTGAGCTGTCGAAGATAAAAGCAGAACACAAGCTAAAGGCTAAAAGGAGCAAAATGCTAATTAAAAGCCAAAAACTAACAAAAGGCTAGCTGTAAGATAAAAGAAACACAAGTCTAGCTACAGGCTAAACGTATTAAAAGCTAGCTAAAATCTAAAATTAGCAAAAGGCTATCTAGAAGCCCAAAGTAGCAAAAGACTAGCTAAAAGCCAAAACTAAAAAAAGGCTAACTAAAAGCTAAAAGTAGCAAAACCTATAGAAAAGTAAAAAAGTTTAAAAGAAATAAAAATCTAACTAAAGGCTAAAATAATGTAATTTCATTGTGCTCTGTACGATGACAATAAAAGCTTTATCTATCTCTAATTAAAATGCTAGCTAAAATCTAAAATTAGCAAAATGCTATCTAGAAGTGCAAAGTCGCAAAAGACTAGCTAAAAGCCAAAACTAAAAACCGGCTAACTAAAATCTGAAAGTATCTGAAAGTTTAAAGTAACAAAAGGCTAGCAAAAGGCTAAAAGCATTAAAAGGCTAGCTAGAAAGTAAAAGTAACAAAAAGACTAACTAAAAGCTAAAAGTATCAAAACCCTAGAGTAAAGTTTAAAAATGATGCCAAAAGTTTTGTGAAACAAAATCTAGCTAAAAGTAAAAATTATTAAAATGCTCGCTAAAATACAAAAGGCTAGCTAGAAGTTAAAGTAACTAAAAATTTAAAGTAGCAAAATGCTATCTAATGGCTGGCTAAAACGTTCAAATAACAAATTGATAGTTAACAGCTAAAAGTAGCAGAACAGTAGCTAAAGAAAAATAAAAAACAAAAAGCCAGCAAATGGCTAAAATGAACTAAATGCTAGCTGAATGCTAAAAGTAGCCTAAAGAATGACAAGAAAACAATGTTGAGAAATGAATGTAAGGTGAAAACATTTGTAGGCCAAATATTTTGAAATATTGCAAAAGTTACTGCAGCCGTCTGGAAAAGACAAATGTTTTAATATAGAAATGACTAAAATAGCATCATACCTGACACTCGTCAGGGTTGAAGTCCAGAGCTTTCTTCGGCTGGTTGTAAGGGATGCTCTTCAGCGCTGCTCCGTTGTACCAGTTCTTACCGTGGTCGTCACTCAGGATGCAGAAAACGCCGTCTCCCTCGATGGTCCCGTGACCACAGACCACCAGCCTCCCCTTTGCTGGTGGGAGGTGTTTCTTTAGAAAAAAAGAAACACAATCTAATTACAAATGTATAGCAAATTAGATTTATTTTCTAAATCTAAACTACTGCATTGATTACAAAAAATAAAAGCTAATTTAATCATTCCCTCACCTGGATGCCGAAGCCCGGCCCGGCCAGGAAAGCTTTAGTTCCGAGCTGGACCGTGAGGTTTCTGGGAGCGCTCCAGCTGAGGCCGTCGTCCACGCTCTCCACCATCATGGTACTGGCCGGGCTGCAGAGGTACAGGTGGAAGCAGAAAGAGTAGATCAGGATTATGGAGCTGGTTTCCTCGTCCACCACCACCGAGCCCAGGTTCAGACCGTCCGCACGGTACTCATCGTCCACTATGAAGGCGGTCGGAGACCAGGTGTTTCCTGGAGAGACGACAAAAACAAACAAGAAGAACACAAAATTAAATCAATACTTACTTACAGGTAACATATTGATTACCAAATGAGGACCAGGTGTGTGGAAAGAAAGGTGGCTGAAGTCGAAACATAAAACCAACAAATTATGAGCGTGTGTCCATGGTGGTCCTGCCTTTGTCCGTGGAGCGTCTCAACGCAATGAACTTCGCTCCGACATCATTGGACGACAACTTCCTGGCCTCACTGAACGCCAGCAGGCTCCCTTTAGGGGTGAAGGTGATGAGGGGGATCCTGTAGGCGTTGACTTGACCCTGGACTCCGCTCACCCACAGCAGCTGCTCCTCGTAAACCAGAGGGTTAATCTGAAAACAGAAGACAGATAAAAAGTGAGGCAGGAGGACAACAAAGGGTAAGGTACATCTTTTACTTAACCAGTTTGGGCATGTTTACTATGTGCTTTATCAGAAAATCACAAGACAGTCTGGTGAGCAAGCAGTGCTCATCAAAAGTTTTGAGTCGCTTTATTGCAAAGAAAAAAAATAGAATATATAAATATATATAAAGAATAAATAGAGTTTTGATGATAATTAATTGTTTAAATGCTTGGATTAAATTCTTTTGCATCATTTTACTGCAACAGCTGTGTTTCCACATCACATAATGACTCTAATGTTTAACAACTGCAGAGTCACTCTTGTTTTTTTTTATTTCATGAGTTTCAGTGTAGTTGACGTGCTGAAGACTTTTACACAGACTTTCTGATCGCGAACTCAAACGCTACATTTACAGTAATAACTTCATCGTTTTCACCTGTTCTGTGAAGAGGCACCGAGTGTGTTATAATGTGCTAATTACCAGATAATAACTGTTTAATGTACCTGTGCAGGGTTGAAGGCACAAACACACGGAGACAGCAGGAAAAACACGGAAAATATCCAACTTCTGCTTTTCATGTTGAAAATTCTGCTCTAAAAAAATAAAAATTAAAGATTAAAAAAATAATAATAATTAAGAAACATGAACTAAGAGTAGATAACTAAACCTTGTGCTTTAAAGTAAATAAAAAGAAATGAAGCCAGTCCAGTCATATGACCGAAATGTGGTCACGTGACTTCCGCCTACCTTCAAAATAAAAAATATGTTTAATATTATTTTATTATTTATATTTTAAACGCCTACATTTTGTCTTTAAATCGTTCTTACATTTTATTTATAATTTATATAGGTTAATCTATGATTATTTAAGTTACTCATGCACACATTTTTCAGTATTTAACAAAAAGTGCTCCATAAATAAAAATATTTTGCAAGAAGTGTTAATAATTCTAAATGCATTGAAATAATCAGATTTGTATACAAATGGTTATATACTAGCCTATTTCTTACCACAGTGGAGTAAAATATCCTAAAAACGCACTCATTCTTTGTAATATCTTGTCCAGCACACTTATAAACATTTAACATGTTTATATACAGAGATAAAACAAAAAATAAGTTATACTTGTACACAAACCAGTAACAGACTAAAATTCATCGACTTAAGCCACTTTTAGAAGACGCTGTCTGTTTCTGTTTGTCAAACCATTAAAACACAGCAGAAAATGTATTATTGTTTTCAGATTTTCCATTTATAAAGTGTTGAAATGATGCCTAGTTTGCCACTTCTTTCTTTTAGGAGAGTGTTGATTTGAAAGCTTTTTTTATTGGTCTTGAGTGATGGGATTGAGATTTTCAGCCTTATATTTAAAAAAGGAAAGCTACACAATGATGCTAAACATTATACAAAGGGATTTCCCTATGTTACAGCAGCCCAAATGGAAAAATTCCTAAATAAATTATGATTTATAAGACAAAATAACCATTTTAAAGACATACCTGTAAGAAAAATCCAATTTAAAGGTATCTTAGGAAAATATTTAACATGACTTCACAAATTCTTTTGGTTATGTCAGTGTGTTGCAGTTCCAATAAAGCTGCATATATAACAAAAAAACTGGTTTGTTTACCAAATGAAAACCCAACACCACATACACATAAACTAAACCTGTAACAAAAGGTAAAAGAGTTTTGCTGCCTTTTCTGTTTGCACTTCCTGTGTTGAGCTGAATCATAAACCACATTCCTGCAGTCATGAGGCCGAGCTGATCAGAGTCACAAGCTCCTGAGAGAGAGAGAGAGAAAAGGGAGGAACCAGCTGAGCACGTCAAGGCATGAAAGTAGCTCCTCTGTATCAGCAGCATGAAGGTGCTGCTTTCAAAGAACCACTGGTTGGTTTTTCAACTCTTTGGAAACAAAGTTTACATCAGAAATGGCAGAAGGCAGCCTTGTTGACAAGACAGACTCTCATCTGAAGCACAGGTATGTGTTTCGTTTTGTAAAAACTGCCTCTTTTTGTCCTTTATATCTTGTTAGAAGCCTGACCTGAAAACTGTTACATAATAAAAATGTGACATATCTTTATTTTGGTTAAAGCAAGAGAAGCTATAAACCTGAACCTAACATTTTGTCCTGCAGGTTAAAGATGACCTGATGTGTTGTAACATGTTTATGCTCTGTATACAGGATGCTGACAGATGCTGTCAGAAGATAAGATATATATTTTTGCTCCAACTGCTTTGTGGCAATAAAAACGTTGAAGATGCATTTTGAGATAAGATGTGAACTTCTGCTTGCAAACCAAATAAGGAGGCAAATATAATTTAAACTGCATGTCAGCAGGAACTTTAAAGAGAAGCAAGGAAGTGAAAATGAAACAAACGAAGTTGACGTTTTCACGCTTGACTGTGAAAAAACTGAGTCTCCTTTTAGATGCAGCGAGGCAGGAATGTGTGACAGAAAACTAACCTCTGCAGGGCTTGCTTTCATCTACAAAATAACACTGATGTGTGCGGACAGGCTTAAATTTAACACAATTACTGCTCAGAAAGCTCTTAAAATGTAACTAGAGATCATTTTATCTTCTAAATTTAATACTTTCTACACATTAGTCAAACAGTCCTAACATCTGAAAGCAGAAGTAATCAGTTTGTCTAGAGTGTCAGGGGAACAGAGAACATGTTTGTTAGATTTAAAACTTGTGGCCTATAAGGGGATTTTTTAAACAAAGACAAATATTGTGTCACATTCTGTATGTTGAACTTTGTAAATATAAAAAAACCTTTTGCCTCAGTTTTGCCAAAGTACTTTTTATAAACCTTATTTGAAGAGGTGTGCACAGTTCCACTAAAGCACTAAAGCACTAATAGGGGAACTAATATCCTGATTAGTGCTTTAGGGCATTTGCTAATTTTAAAATTCATTAGTGGATTAGCACTTGCTAAATTTATAGGCTAAATTTAGAAGCACTAACTGAGGTCTATAAATGTTATTAATCAATGTTAATGTTAACAGCTGACAGTGAAAGCTGTCACACATTTTGTTCATATGTGTGTCATTTATACAGCTGTGGAATTTTAATAATAAGTCTTAAGAGACATGGCAATATGTGACTCATGTCTGTTGAAGAATTTTCATGGGTTGACTGGTTATTTTAGTGTTTTAGGGGCCCTAAATATTTGGGTTAGTGTTTTAGAGCTAGTGGAATTAATTTTTAGCTTAGTGCTGCCCAAAAAAAAGCTATATTTTAGTTAGCAAATTATTATTTAGTGATGTCAACTTTTTGGTTAGCTGTATCCACTACTGCTTATTTGATTTATACTGATTGGTCACTTATTGAACTAAAAACAGGACTTTTAATATAAAGACATGAACAATAGACTTAAACAGTGAATTTAAATATTTCTTCAACCAAAATAACACAACCTGAAATAATCTTCAGTATTTGCATCAAGCAAATATTATTCAGAAGTCTGATGATTTCAAGGCATTCACTAAAGAAAAAAACCTCTTCCAGTGTGTGGGAGTGAAAAAGGTTTGAGCTTATCATTGCATAACGTTGAACAAATATGTGTTGTAACAGCAGAGGAGCAGAGCAACAAATTAACTTAAAAAAGACAGATTTGTTCTTATCTAGACCACAGTGTTTATATGTTGACTAAAGAGAAAGACTTTTTTTCATTAACTTTGCTGTTGAACTCTTTTCCTCTCCTTCAGGATCTGGTGACCTCAGAGATGCTGGAGGACCAGGATCAGGACTGTCAGGTGACGGAGGAGAATGAGGTGGACTTGAGAGAAGCCAGAAATGACCAGGTGTCCAACAACAACAGATCCACCTGGCGGAATGGTAAACTGTCTTTATTTGGTCTATTTTATAACAATAATCTTAGTAGAGGAGGTTATATTGTATATATTTAAGATGTTAAATATTAAATATTTAAATATTATTGTGTTTTCAGATTTATTTAAGATGTTATTTCTTTTCTTTTAGATGGATTTAAGTTACTGTATATTTTGGGCTTTGGGTTCTTTAATAGATTTCAGTGATGTCTCTTATTTTCTACTCATAATCCAGAGGCACAAACTTCCTTTAATGTAGTTTTATATCTTTGCGTTTCTGTCAAATCACCATTTTCATTATTGAAGCGATCGTCTCTGTCTCTGTCAGGTCAGTGTGTCTTGGCGGTGTCCAGCATTTCAAACTTTAACCCCACCTTTGACCTGTCTCTGTGTCGCGCCAAACTAGAGAGGAAAGGTTTCAAGGTCGGTGTAAGCCATTTAAACCAATTCATCTAAGGTATACCTGTTTTTACTTCTTGTTAATTGTCCCGGCAGATTCCAGCCACAGACATGGAGCTTCCTCTGAAAACAGCCCTGAATGTTCCCTCCGTCAGAAGATTTATGGTTTTCAACTCAAGTTTTTTCCACTTTCTAATGGCACCGGTACATAAACATCCACTAATTGTGTTTCTGACCATTAGCTAAGCTGTTGAAGCTAATCAGCTAATAATATTTGTTTCCTTTGCTTCCATCAGGTGGTGTACGTGGTGGTGTGGTGCGCCGTCTTCTCCACTCTCCATCTCTACATCAGCATCAGTGACTTCTGGGTCCTCTGTCTCTCCGTCAGCCTGGTCTCCATCCTCCTCACCACCGCCATCATCTTCATCCTTCATCACTGCAAAAAGAAGGTACGTGTCACTGATATAACTGTTTGTTGGATTTATCATTCGACACATAAAAAGCCAAATGTTTCTGGTTCAGATCAACATCAACGTAGACATTCGGTTGGTCCGGGTCAACGAGACGATGGTGAAACACAAGCTGCTTGTTGGCGTGGCCGACTGGGTGAAAAACTGCACTGGATACATGCAGGTTTGTTCCAGAAATTTAAGACGAATCTTAAGTAAAACACAAAAAATAGCACCAAAATGCAGTGAATATGTCCATATTTGACACTGTATGATACTTTCCCTGTGTCTCTGCAGTTGTACTTTGTGTACTGGGACATGTCCTGCTGTTTGAAGACGCTGAGCTGCTTCACAATACCTGAAACTCAGGTGAGACTCAAGTCCATCTGTATTTCCAGGCTCTTTAAGGGAACCTCGACTAGTTGTAACACAAGACGGTATTTTAAAAACATTTATTTCAACTATAAAAATTAGACTGTATGGCAACATAGTGTTAGCACCCTGAATTAATATATAAATATATGGCAATGTAGCCTAGCTGCCTGACCTAATATATAAATATAAAGGGACATAGCATTGGCTCCTTGACATAATATATAAACAGAAGTCTATAAAGTACTTGAAAAAAATAACTAAGTAAAAGTAAAATTACATGAACAGAAAATGACTTTGGTAAAAATAAATTTCACTGATGAGAAAATTACTCAAGTAAAAGTCATAAAACTGTTTTAATGTTCTTTTTCTCTACTTTAAATTGATCTTATTGTTTACATTTCTGTGTTGCTTTGTTGTTTTATTCATTTGGCTGAATTGGGAAGCACTTTGATCAACTTTTGTTGTTTTTATGTAATATAACCTTGATAAATAAATTGACATTGACAAATATATGACAATATAGAGTTAGCTCCTTGACTTAATATATAAATTAATGGTAAAATATCTCCCTGACCTGCTATATAAATATATGGTGGCAGCATAGGGTTAGCTTCCTGAGCTAATACATAAAACCATAATCATTTAGTGTTAGTTTTTATTAGTAATTATGATAACACTATATATATTACTAATAGGCTAAAGCTAAGGTAAGCTTTCCATGACGCAGTTCTGTTCTCCATCATCATTTTCAGTATTCCTCTCTTTCAAGGAACTACAATTTCATTTAAAAGGCCTGATCATCTGATATTATTCAAAATGATCCTTTCAGCTGGATCATCATTTACCCAGAATGCTTTGCGGCATGAATATTATGGTGCTGTGTGTGACAATAAATATACAGTATTTTTTAAGTCTTGTTTATTCTTTATCTTCATCAGAACAAGCTGAAGAGCAGGATGTCGCATCTCGTCTTGGTGGCCGAGGTCCCTCCTGCCGACCCCAAGGTCATCGATCACGTCGATCATGAGGGCTCAGACTGGGAACAAGACCTGGACGAAAACAGGCCTCTGCTGGAAAGAGAGGAGGCGACGCCATCTCCCCGGCCAGGGGGCACAAAAATCACTTCCAGCGTCAGCCTCGTCCCTGAAGCTTCTTTATCTGCTCAGGTGAGAGTCGTCCCTTGAATGATAGACTTGTAGCCAGACCTTATAAAACCATCAAAACAAAACAAACAAAAAAACACTTAAATGTGTTTCTGTGCACCTCAGGCTAAGGCACACCAGCTTCTGATGACGTACAGCGCAGTTTACGTGAAACTGCTTATGTCCGAAAGGTTGTCCGGACCGTCCAACTACCGCCTGCGGACCCGCAATAATCACTGCGCCACCGCCCCTGTCTGCCTTTGCCAATATATCAAAAACAAAGTCCTTCAGTGACAAAGCAGAGAAGCAGCAGCAGCTCAGAGACTGAAACTGATTCAAGAGCAGCAGGAGGCTTCAAAAGGAAAGAAACTGACACGTGAGAACATTTTTCTCTGGAGCCAGAGTGGACTGACAATGTTCTGATTAATCCATGGGTCCATTTGGACCTTAACGCTGTTTATTAGCTGCTGTTTTTCTGTCTTGGCACCACCTGAATGTTTGCTGAAAACTCTGCTGTGGAGCATTATTTGTACAAGACAATCCCAGCTGTTCGTACTATTTACTGCTGTTTAAATTATTTGCACGAATAATATTTACGCTGTAGGTTTGTTTGGTTTAATTTAGCTGTTTTTGCTGATGGTTTACAGGGTTGTAGGAAGTGGTGCAGATATATGTTCACATACTTCTTATGTACTGTATTATTTTGTATACCATAGCAAGGCTGATCTGGCAGCTTTAAGACTTTAAGTAAAATCTTCAGCATTTCTTTACTTTGAGTTTTTTTATTTTTATATTTTAAAAAGCAACATAAACAGACGACAAATGACAATTTAAATATACAAAGTTGTCAATATAAAATGTTGCAAATGTCTTGTTTTTAAGGGTAATGTTTAAGATAAGATAAGATAAGATAAGATAAGATAAGCCTTTATTGTCATTGTACAGAGCACAATGAAATTACATTTCAGAACACCCATTCAGAAGGAGACAGAACATAACAAACATATAGAGAACAGGTGCTCTGGGTCATGCAGCCACAGACCCCTGTACAGAACAAGGATCATCTTCATGAAGATATCCAACCCATTCTCACTCCCAACTCGTCAACATTTGACGCTCGGTCAGGGACCGTCTGCGTCCTGTGTCTGACGCGGCGGGTACCCCCCGTGCATCAGTTTTTGACGAGATGGGGCGGAGGAGGACGAGCGCGTTGTCATTTTTTTTGACAAGAGCAGGAAATGCACGAAACTAACCATCCCAGACCCTAAATTTAACTTATATGAGCCCTATACAGCCTATCCCTGACCCCAGTACCTAAAATTAACCATTAATCCTGATTCCTCATATTAACCATTTTTT
>JARVGW010219917.1:0-13282 GCA_031762495.1 Anablepsoides rubrolineatus | reverse complement strand
AGCTTCCTGTCATGTAAAGGTGTGATGCATCGTTATCAGAATGGTATATATTCATAATCTTTCTTTCTTTCTTTTTTGTTTCCGAAGTTTATATATTTCTCTTAAAAACAAAAAAAAATCTATATGCAATAAAAAAAATAAAAATCACAAATAAAATGAAAGGCAGCAGAAAGAGAAAAAAAACTTTGTATTTTCTGCCGCCCCACCACCAAAAAATAAAGTCAATAACATTGTACAAATAACAAAAACAAAACAACATCAAATCCTTTAAATATAAATAAATTCACTCTGTGAAATGGTACAGCATAGCAATATATTTTTAAACAATAGGAAAGTAGAATAAACCCAGCCAACACAATAAAAGAGTAAATGTAATAATTCATTAGTTGTATGAAAATGTAAGGTGTAGAAGTAAAACGTCGGTTGAAAAATAATTACTACAGTAAAGAATAGGTGACCAAAATGTCCAATTAAGTAAAGTAACAAAGTTTTTGTACTTAGTTACTTTACACCTCTGCTGAAATTAATTCAAAATACTGTACTTGTTTGTAAATCTAAAGCAGTAATGGAAAATGTTGTAGATGTGGTTCCCTCTGCTGGACAATCTGTGTTATAAATATTCTATCCATTACATTAAAATACATGCACAAATGTAATATTTGTTGTAAAACTACATTGTAAAATGATTTATTTGCTATGGTGTTGTTTAAAATTTTACCTTATTTTATCTTACTTCTTATTTGTTTTTTACCTCTTCTCTTACCTTTTTTAAATGTTCTGATTACTTGCTACAATTGTTTTTTACATTTTATTTAAATCTTATCTCTTTTTTTTCTATGGTTGTTGTTTACATTTTTATCTTATTTTATCTTACTTTATCTTATTCGTTGTTTAACCTCTCATTTTACCTTTTAATGTTTGATTATTTGCATTACTAGAGTAGTTGCAAATAGTTGCAAAACTATTTTGTTGTCTGTGAACCGCAGTGATCTTTTCAGTGCAACAATGACAATAAAGATTTATCTTATCTTATCATAACAACAAAGTAAAAACATCTTCAGACTAACAAAAAATGCCATATAGTCTTGATGCACAAAATCCTGTTGAATTAAAATATATATTTTCTCCTCTTCTTTGTGACAAAGGCTCTTGCTAAACGTCTAGATAATCTTTAGTGGTCTGGATGTAGACCCCTAGGATGTTTACAGAGATAAACTAAACCCACTTTGCCTGAATACATATTATCAGGCATACAAATAATTGACAAACCTTCAAACCTAGGGGTAGAGGAGAGACAGTCTGGACTGACAACATTCAAAGTGGGTGCTGTGTGCAGAGGACTGCAAATTAACACTGTTATACCAATTGTGCACTGACTACTTTACATTGTATCAAGGTGAAATGTCTTTAGTGCTGTCCCATGATATATTAAAACATTTACAAACATGTGAGGGGTGTACTCACTTTTGGGGAATATGTAATGGGCAGAGAAAATTATCACAGACTCTGCATACCCAGGAAACAGTCTCTTTCAGCGTCCCCCTCTGGCAGGCACAGTAGTCACTATTGTATGTATATTAGAGGGACATCAACAGCCGGAAACAAATTTCTCGTGTGTCAAAAAAACAACAGCAAAAAAAAAACTGATTCTGATATAGAGTAACATGGGGTCCTTGCACCACCTCTTCATCAGGTTGGGGGTCTCAGACTAAAAAAAAACATTGAAGCCCTCTGATCTAGAGTACTATTGAAAAGATATGTGTGTTCAATTACTTTGTGTTCACAACCAAACAGAAAATTCACCAATATTTAAATGTTTGTATGACTGCATCTCATAATATTGTGTCATTACAATTGAATGAAAAGTTGGGATTTACTTTTCATAGTACAAAGACCGTTTGAAAAACTTCTCTAAATGTAAACTAATTAACAAGTTTTATGTCAATGCAGGATTTATTTTTTGACAATAACTGACAAACCTTCCTGTTTTTTAAATATTTTGCTTTGTTAATGTGGCTCACAGTGACTTTTCTTCTTTATGTTAAACAACTTCCACATACAGCTGTGTTATTATGTATATCTGGCACAGCAGAGCACTGTTTGCCTCACAGCACAAAGAGCTGCAGTCTTTCTATGAGAAGTTTGCACATTTATATTTCCTCATGGTGCTGGAACATTTAAAAGACATTCAGTGTCCCACGCCTACAAGTATATTAAATGCTAGCATTTGTTTTGAAAACATTTTCCACAAACACTTTTTATGCAAGAATACATTTTTATTTACACATCCAGTCTATCAGCAAAGGGTTGTTATCTTGCTTTTCAGCAAAACTTTGATCACAAACAGTTGCAACAATATTGGACAATAAAGTTGAATCAGGTTACAGCTGTTCTGAGAGTAAAACCAAACTTGTGTTCATTAGTGTGTTTGTTGTGAAGAACATCTGGGTTTTGACTTGTGTGTGAAGTGAAGTCTCTGACCGTATTTGGAAGGTTAATCATGCAGAACACAACTGTGGTATTCACTCAGACATCCAGCTCTTTAGGAAGTCGAACTTTCACTTTTCTGTCAGACACGTCCTCATCTAGTTTTACCTAGAGTCAGAAACACCAAGACAAACACTGAATGAAGGTACAGCAGCATGGGAAAAACACCTTAAAATGTTGAGATTTTCCCTGTAAGCTATTAAAGCTTTTGTTTCTTTCTAGCTGGGAAATCTCAATAATTAAATACTATTTGAGGTTTCTTTTTTAAAATGACATAAAAAAATATCCTCATTAAAATTACATAAAATTAGGATTTAGACCAACTATTTATGCATTATTGTAACCAACAAGACAAATTAAATAATATATTTGGGTCTACTAATGATATCAGGATGATCTAAGTATCAAAATATAGCTTTTAAAGCCAAAATCTGAAAATATGATGAGGTCATTTTGACCAAATTTGACTTAATCCTCATTTTGATGTGATGGGCCACATATAATCTGACTCTGAGGATGTGTGTTTTGTTGTCTTGTGTTCTGCCTCCCTCTTGTGTTCCCCACCTCTTTTCCCTCAGCTGTTACCTGCCATTTTCTCCTCCTGTCACACTCACCTGTCACTAGTCAATTAGTATCTTCTCAGCTGTTGTTCATCTCCTCATTCTCTCTGTTTCTGGTTCAGTCCTCCACACCCTCGCCGGTTCATTGTTGGGTTTTACCCACTGTTATCGTTCCTTGTCATCCCTTGAGTTTAATGTTGTTTTTGCTGCCACAACAGCTTTTTGTTTTATTTAATAAATCATTTTATTTTTGAGCTCCTCGCCTCCGTCTGGATTTGGGTTCATTCCTCGCCTCACCTTAACAGACTCCAATAATGTCTGTCTATCACAACAAGGCTGCACGTGATAGTCTTTTATTTTTCATTCTATGTCACTAGACAGGCTCTGTACTTTACACCTCTGCTGAAATGAATTCAAAATACTGTACATGACTGTATTTCTAAAACAGCAATGACAAATGTTGCAGATGTGGTTCCCTCTGCTGGGCAACTTGTGTTATAAACTTTCTTTCTATGAAATCAAAATACATACACAAATGTGTTTGTTGTAAAACTACATTGTAAAAGCACAACATGTGGTAAAACATCTGCACACTAACAGAATATGCCATATAGTCTTGATGCACAAAATCATTCCTGTTAAATTAAAAATATCTATTTTCTCCTCATATTAGGGTTTGGCAGATCCGCTGAAGAACTCCTTCAACTTTAATGCTCCATATGTACAAATGTACATACAGCTGAAGTTCTGTGTAAGTTTGTTAGATTACTGTAAGCTCTCTGTGTTTAAGGAGACCAGTAAAAAACAACCAAGTGATCAGAGATTAATTTACAGTTGGTGAGGTCAAACCTTGTCTCAAACTGTGAAACATTAAGAAGCACAAAGTTTTCTGAAACAGTTATCACTTTAAGCATGGCTTTTCAGCAGACATGTGTTTTAGGTGTGGAAAAATGTGAACTTAAGTGTGAGCTACAAACAAGACTTTATTTTACTAAAAAAGATCAAGTGTCTATAATAAAATGTATTTGATGGTTAGAGATATCACTGTTATCTAGAAAATATGCAATGTATGAAGCTGTTGATTTAGAGATTTTTATTGTGAGAAATAAAATAAAACTTTTGTATAAAGCAAAATGTATAGAACTGTTCAGTTTAAAAGTTGTAAAATTACAGATGTTAAAGTAATAAAAAACATTTCTACAACTGAAATTATATAAATAACAACAAACAGCATCCTGCCCCCTGCCCTTTGACTGCTGGTGAAAGACCCCAGCTCTCTCTGCTTTTCTGTAGAAATAAAAAAGTATTATTAAAGATGTAACATGTGTTGATTGCTTGTTTCTTAGATTTAGAACAGTTCAATGGAAGAGATGCTGTGTGAGTTCAAGTTCTGCTGGATGTAGTTTCAATGCTCTGTCTTGAGTCTTTCGGCTCTTTCAGAGACAATATGAAGTAAATGAAGATGACAAAACCTGAAAATGACAAGAGGAAAAAAGTCATCAGAGAAGAACTTAGTTGTTTACATTTTAGGTTTTGTTGTTAGTTGTACATTTTAGAGTTCCCTTTACTTCTAGCGATCAATGACTTAAAATAAATTGCCCTTGCTTCTTTTTTAGCATTATTATAAGAAGCTAAAAGTTCCTTTAGGAACAACAAATGCACCTGCAAATTTGTTTTCTTCCACAAACGCTCAATTTTCCTGCAGTAACGTTTTAGGTATATCATTTACCCAAGGTGTAGGATTTGACACAGGCAGGGACCTGTTTTTAACAAGGCAAATATTGTCCAAAACTAAAAGACAATGTTCCTTAAAATGATCAGTCAAAAAAATCTACATCAGGAGAAGAAAATAAAAGTAGATTAAAATCAGCACTAAAAAGATTAGCTGTTGAGGAACCTCTTCAAAGTTCTGCAGAAGCTTGATAATCATCTATTCATTCAATCCAGGTGTGTTGGAGCAGAGAAACAAGTAAAACATGCAGGGCTGCGGACCTCGAGGACCAGAATTGATGATCCCGGGTCTACATTATTACATTTAAAATTATAATTCCAATTCAAACAGAATATCCTATTGTTAATTTTATTATGGATTGTGATTTATTTTCAACTCAGAATATCTCCAAACTAATAAAATATAAAGGTATTAGTGAAGAAAATCTGTCTGGATAACAGCAGACTGCACAGAAAATATATGACAGGTCTGGACCACACGTGAATTTTCTTCGTATCTGAAAAAAAAATCTTACAATACAAAAAAATTGGTGAATGCCACATGTTCTCCTAAATCACTCAAACGCACAACTTAAAAACAAATTTGTTGGTACCAATGGTTCTTGCATGAGGCCCATTGTGTTGACATAGACTAAGGATATAAATTGGTTAAATTAAATTAATGATGTTGTATAAGATTACAATATTAATATTTATAAGCCCAGGTATTTTTTTGTAGGTGTTGACACACATCCTTGTTTATAGTCAAATGTTAATTTGTTTTTTAAAGCTTTTAAAGTTATTTGATGGCTAAAAATACACTGCAAGTGTGTCTGTGAGAGTAGCCGTGGCTTACAGTCCCACATTTCAGGTACACAAACCCTGACTCCATAAATACAACATGGCATCTCCCATAAATTAAATTATTAGCTGAGCTTTAAACAAACAAAAAAAGAGGGTGTAGATATTTTGCACATTTTTATGTCAGTAGACCACTGAAGGGAGGTTCCAAAAGAAGAAGACAAAAACGTTTAATAATTTGTTGTTGAGTAATAAAGGAAGCTAAATATTTCTGTTTGTTCATAATGGACATGCTGTGTTACATGCAAAACCTAAATATCTAACTTTGCATCTGCAAAAGCAACTGCCTTTACTAAACACTGAGAGAATTACCATGATGATCTTATGTTTCCATGATGTCATGCCATTTTCATGGAGCATCACAAGAGAAAAGAGCTGATCAGTTTGTAACAGGCTGTACAGACCTTGCACTGAGTTCAGAACGCAGAAGGCGTAGAGGCCAGGAGTGGTCAGGGGGCCAAATGAGAAGAAGATCAGACCCCAGGTGATGCCAAGCAGAACCATCACTGACAGCAGGGTACAGATTTCCTTCCTGGCTGAATTACGAGCACTCTCTCCAATCTGATTTACCAGATGTAAAACAGAAAAAGCAGCATGTTAGAGTAATTTGTTGTAGAGTTAATTTGTTTGAAAAGTAACTTTTTTACATCTTTGTGTTTAACACTGTCGGACAAATAATATTTAAAACTCAAATCATTCATTGATTTTTCTCGAGTCAAATCTTTTTTCTGGGTTTTTGTTCACATAAACATGACAAATAACTGCTAATAACACTTATCAGCTTTTGTTGGTTGTGGAGGTAAACACATTGTCTTCACCATGAGAATCTTACCATGTGACCTGGTGATATTTAGAGGTCAGTTTGAAACTTCCTGTTTGTTTTCAATCAACTTAGCATGCTTTAGATTTTAAACAAGAAGTGGTTATGGATATAGCATCAACGTCATATAAATTGTTCTCATCTTTTGTGTCATCATTACTGGGATCAAAATGTTTTCCTTGGTGCCTATACTGTAATGCTTAACACTAAAAAGAAAATACCCAAATAGGGTTTGCAGATAACTGGACATATATATATTTTTTTTCAGTGCCATTCCGTTGCAGCGCTGCACCGCTGCACCGCTCAGCTCAACTCAGCTCAGCTCAATTCAGTTCAACTCAATTGATTTAAATAGAGCAAAGTCACAAGGAACGTTGTGTCAGAGCACTATGCAAAACATTCACATACTTTATAAAATAATCATGATATTTTACTTGAACCCCAACTTTTCAGCTTATAGCTTTCTGGTAATGACCTTGTTAGTGGTATGTATGTATTTATTTATTTATTTATTTATTTATTTATTTATTTATTTATTTATTTATTTATTTATTATTATTATTTTTTTATGATCAAACTCTGTTCTTTTTGGTTTATTATAGACTCAAATAAGAAAAAATGAGAACATTTTGTGTTAGGGAAGTAACAAACCAAAACACATTATCATGTATTGTATACTCTTTAGTGCATTAATTACCTCTTTGCTGGATCTGGCTTTTACAAACCATTTGATTGTAATTCCAAACATGATCACATTGAAGAGAAAAACAAAGGCAAACACTCCCACCGTACTCCCCTGCTTCACTGTGTCATCGGTTAGATAGCAGCTAAACAGAAAGGAAGCATAGATTCATATATCAAACACTAACATGTGGGAAATATTTTCTATAATCATATCAAATTTCTGACAAAATATTCAGCTAAATGCACTGAAAAGGTATCTAAATTTAAGTTTTACCAAAGTAGGTAATATACTTTGTTGAACTTTTAATGTTTCTTACTCTTAAAGTTTCAAAATGATTATTGTCCTAAAACAAATTCTTTCAAAAGCAAAATTATTGTATAGGTTAAAACATTAGTTTCTGCCTTCTCCTTACATTGCAGAGCCATTAGGGTTAGAATCATCCACTGGGGCATAGCCATAATAGTTTTTGTCTACAATCACCACCACTGCCACAATGACTGCAGGAACACCTGAAACACAAGAACTGATTTCTTTAGTTTAATGATTCAGTCTCATTATGTCCATGCTCAGATGATGCCACTCACCCCATCCCACCAAGCTGAGTTTCAGCAAGTATCTCCTGATATAGATATTGAAGACTTTGACCAACAGAAGGTAGAGATGCAAACCCTCCAAGGCCATCCAGCTGAAAGTGGCCAATAAGGAGTAGTGAAGACCAAGAGCCATGTAAACACATAACCCATCAAGGGACGATGCTGCCACAGCCTCACTGGGGAGGAAGTGAAGGTTGAGGAGGATCAGAGCCACTGAGAGGCTGATGTGGATCTTCTTAAAATCCTTTTCCCATAGTTTTCTGCAGGCAGAAGGTGGGAGTTGTACAGTAAGTGCCAATTTCTGAACAGATTTCAGGATTGTTTTTTTGCTGCATAAAATTCATGTTGTGTAAAGTGGAACATAATAGGAGAAGTGATTAAAAAATACATACAAAGAGGGAAGAATGACATTTTTGTTGCATTTTTAAAGTAAAAATAGGTTAAATTTAATGGCAACTGATGAGAATTTAGATAATGGTGTAAGCTAAGAAGAATTTCATCCACTTTGGAAAAGACCATTACCTGTTACTGATGAAGATCAGAACAGTGAGGACCAGAGCGAAGAGAGAAATGCTGCAGCCAATGATAGTAATGTATGACAGAACCTTCTGGTCTGTAGGTGAGAGAGTTTCCTCAGGCATCTGTGGAGAAAATACATACATCATTTTCACATTTAAAATAGTACAACGTCATGTTTAAAAATGTCTGACCAACAATCTACAATTCCAATCTAGAAGTCCTATGATGTAAAGTGACAAAGCTCAACAAACCTAACCAATTTATTTGTTTTTAAAATGACCATCCCTACCATAAGCACACCAAAGTATGTGAGATGATCACAGGAGCAGGTTATTTCATTCAGAGAATAATTCCACAGGGTCAGACAGCCGTCAATCCCATATGCTGTAGTCAAAAAGACAAAATTGTTATGACGATATGTCACATCTGTACGGCATCAACTCACTGTTTTCTGTATGAAAACAAGTAATTCTCCTTTATGCTACTGCTGACAAATGTGATACTTACTGTCTGTTAAATTATTTATGTAAAAACACTGGGGTTCCTGGGTTTTCTGTGACACAACAACATGACAAATTTTCACAGCATCAACAAAACATATTTTAACCATTTTTACAAGAGAAAAAAATATATTCTATGCATTAAAAATGGTGTGAGCTGAGTAATTAGGTGACAACATAGTGGTAGAAGACATGTAATGTAAGTTATTTAAATAAAGTTACAGGTACATTTATGTTTGTAGTAAGAGTTACTGTGATGTTGATTCGCTCCTGAAGTCCTGATATATTCTTGCCAAGCACACTCAGTCTGATTAACATTCTTTCAATCAGGTCATCAGAGTCATTCAAAGCAGTCTGCAAAACAAAATACAGTCAGTTAGTTTATATCAAAAAATGCCAGATACTTTAACAAGCAGGCACGGGCGGCTCAGCTGATGCCTGTCAGCAAGGTCACCGGTTCAAATCCTGGCTCAGGGACCTTTCTGGGTGGAGTTTGCATGTTCTCTCCGTGCATGCATGGGCTCCCTCCGGGTACTCCGGCTTCCTCCCACAGATCAAAAACATGACTGTTAGGTTAATTGGTAACTCTAAACTGTCCCTAGGTGTGAGTGAGAGAGTGAATGGTTGTTTGTCTCGTTTGTCTCTATGTGTGGCCCTGTGATGGACTTGCAACCTGTCCAGGGTGTACCCCGCCTCTCGCACTGTGACTGTTGGACATGGGCACCAGTGACCCACGTGACCCTGAAAGGATTACAGAAAATGGATGGATGGATGGATGGATGGACTTCAACAAGCAAATGAGCAATTACAAGAATAATACAATTCAATTCAGTATTTATATAGTGTCAAGTCACAACAAACTTTCAAGGCATTGTACAAAAAACAAAAGGCAATAGATCTAAAGAATCCAGCAGATTGAGTCAAATCTTCACTTCGTCACAGTCTTTCATCCTTTGCAGCACAATGCCAACAGTGGAAAGGAAAAACTCCCTTTTAACAGGACAAAATCTCCAGCAGAACCAGGCTTAGGACAGAGTGTCAGCCTCACGAAGTTGGTTTCACAAGAGATGAGCTTTATAACATAATAGCTCTGTCTCCTATTCTACTTTTAGAAACCTGCAGTCTGAGAGCGAAGTGCTCTGTTAGGAAAATATGGAACAATAAGATCTTTAATATAAGATGGAGCTTGTTTCTTGAGAGTTTTGTAAGATTTTAGAGAAGCTAAAACTGTGATCTCTCCGTCCAGCTCTAATTAGAACTCTAGCAGCAGCATTTTGGATGAACTGAAGACTTCTTAAAGAGTTTTTTGGACACCCAAATAAAAAGGAATTACATTAGTCTATCCTAGACATGATAAATGCATGGATCTGTTTTTCTGCACTCTTTTGAACAAGATGTTTCTAATTTTAGTGATATTATGCAGGTAGAAGAAGAACATAGACAGACTTTCCACTCAGCTCTTTTTACCACAACTGACTGAAGCAATGCTCTCATTACTGAGGATGAGGCTCCAATCCATTGATCCATCCTACCATCATTTGACACCCAGATATGTAAACTTCTCCAGTTGAGGCACAGACTTTCCCTTGACATTATCTTTAGATACACTTTTTGGCAGACCCCCCCTCCCCCCTCCCCCCGTCAAGTGCCTAAGTGCAAATACTTCGTTTTTTGGGACATTTCCTGTGGTCTGAAGCAACTAAATTAGAACTGTTTGGCCATAATCACCATTGTTACATTTGGAGGAAAAAGGGGAAGTTTGCAAGCCTGAGGACACCATCCTGACACACTGGGGTGGCAGTACTACGTTGTGGGATTGTTTTGCTGCAGGGTGGCAGGCACACTTCCCAAAATACATGGCATCATGTGAAAAGACCATTATGTGGAAATACTGAAGGAATGTTTCAAGACATCAGTCAAAAAGTTAAAGCTTTGGTCCAAATGGGTCTTCCAAATGGACAATGACCCAAAGCATACTGCCAAACTGGTGTCTCAAGGATCACAAAGTCAGTGTTTTGGAGTGACCATCACAAAACTCTAATCTTATTCCTATCAAAATTTTATGGGCAAAGCTAAAATGCATGTGTGAGCGAGGTGGCCTACAGTTACACTAGTTCTGTCAGGAGGAATGGGCCAAACATTCCTGCCAACTATTGTGAGAAGCTTGTGGAAGGATGTCCAAAATGTTTGATACGTGATACAGTTTAAGGACAATGGTACCAAATACTAATGAAATGTAGTTGAACTTTTGACTTTGAAGAAAGTTATAAACATTACCTTAAAATTTCTCTCTGTCAATATTCTGGCATTTATCAAATAGAAAAAAAATTGGTAATCATAATTGACCTAAAACAGAAAAAGTTTATTCTGATTCTGTCAGACTAGTTCAGTTTTTTTATATAGTGTATTATTGCAGATGCTTTGTTCTGTTCTGCATTAAACTAATTTTTGTTTCATGTTATTTTCCATTCTCTTTTTCTGGCTACTTTCTCCTCCGTTTATTAAGCTGCTCCTCAGGTACCAGGGCTGTTGAGATGGAGGGCTGGACATCTGGATGCAGGGCAATAGGAGTGAGTACTGGTACCTTTGGTGTAATTTGGGAACTTTTGAAATTGTTTAAATTGGACAGCAATTATGGAAAAGGTGTCACGGCTCCACCTCTGACCTGGATGGGTGGTTCCCATTGGATGGTTAACCTGTTCAGATAAAATATATTTATGTGAGAGATAACATATATTTGAGAGTGGCAGTATGATTTATGGCATGTACGGCCCCTCATGATAAAATTTGTATATAACACATTCTTTCTAGGTTTATAACTGTCATTAATTAGCAATTATTTAACCTAGCTTGTTTGAAATGGCCGTAGTGGTTCAGAACAATCAGTAATTGTTTAAGATCAGTGTAGAATTTGGTCATTTTATTTTTTCCATAGGAACTAGAACTGAAAACCAAACCAAACAAAAAGCAACAGTAAAAAAGTCTGTAACTGAATTTGAAATACAAAAACAATAACAATCTAAAAGTGGTCTTTTTATGGCCAAAAACAAGTTAAACAATTACTTAAAAATGTTTGATGTTTTACTATTAGAATTAAAAAATAAATAAAAATACTGACAATGACATGTAATAAATTTTGAGACAAGTCATCAGCAAGCCAGAGGTACAAGAAAGATCCCTTACCAAAATAGAATAACCCTTTCAGTGTTGAAAAGTGGTGCTTTACACCTGTTCAGTGACACTAGTTTTGATTAATAGAAAAAAAGACAATGAAGCATTTGAGCAAAACACAAAAATATGTCCCATGAAAGACATTTGACTGCAGAAAGCTTGGTTTAACTGCAAGATGAACTGACATTAGATTCTGATTTCCAGTGTAAGTTGAATAAAAGACTATTTCAAATATCTGTGTTTTTACTAGTTTTATTATATTTACTGGAATTTGAAAAAAAAAAAAAGCATGCAAGCATACTACTGTTTACCTTGTGATTGTTATTGTTTTATCAGGGCATTCCTATGCATCTCAGTAATCCAGGTGGAAAAAAAAAACAAAAAAACAAAAACAAAAAACAAAACAAGTAGGTCCTCTGGGTTCTTCATCATTTAGGTCATATTCACACCTGACACATTTGGTCTGCTTTAAATGGACCAGAGTTTGTTTCCAGCGTTGGTCCAGACTTCTTGTGCAGGTATGAATACACTCATGTGAACTCTGGTGCAGATCAAACAACTGGATTGAGACCTGGTTTTTGAGGTGGTCTTGGTCTACTTCCAAATGAACTCTGGTGCGGTTCACTTTAGTTTGCTTCTGGTGTGAATACAGACCGGATTTGAACCGAACCAACTGCATAAAACATGTGCCTTTTTGGACTTCACGGGCTACCGTTACTGAGCTAAATAAACTGCAATCATACCAGATTCGTTGTCTCCTGCTTAGCAGCTCTGCTGCCAGCATGTAGTGGGTCAGAACACGCAGAACATCTCGTCTCCTTTGGGTTGCGGGACACATTTACTGACCCCACTCCATAATTTGAATATCATCGCAAAAACACCATTAAATTAGCTGTTTTTGACATTTTAAATGAAATTGCAGTTGTACTAAAAGCATGAATGTGCACATCAGAACCGCAGCATGCAGTACTTCCATGTTTTGTTGCGGATCTGTGCGCTCAGTCACGCCCACATCGTTTCTGTCCAATGGGAGCAATGATGCCTTGTGGCATTGTTTAAAAGTTATAGTTCGTTTGCAAAAAAGCACAATGTGAATGCAAACCGCACCAAACAAAAAAAAATAAAGCCCATTTTTGGCCCGGACCAAACAAGCGGACCAAAGAACTTTCCTGGTGTGAATACAGGGCATCTGCAGGTTTTAACAGGTCAAATTTAAGCCTTTTTAAGACCTTTTCAATACCACCTTGTATGAAATTTAAGCTTGAAAAAACTATAAATATCCGCGATCATTGGGGAATTGTGCTGTATTATAACTAAGAATCACACGTGTGTCACTCAATGAAACACATTGAATATAAAGATATTCAGCTCTCTGG
>JARVGW010219843.1:0-13295 GCA_031762495.1 Anablepsoides rubrolineatus | reverse complement strand
GGCTGAATACCAATTTAGCCCTTCTCCCTTTCTTCTACCTCACAATGTGCATGGTTTTGCCTGGGGATGGGACATCCTGATTGTTTTTGGGACATTTTGGGGAAGTTCACAGAACTATCAAGTTTTACAAATCATGCATTTTGTGGGTGGTTTTAGCCCAGATGTAGGTTGATTGTCTTCTAATCAACATCTTGGGGGTTCAAACCCACTTCGCTGCACTGTGCTGATGTGTTTCCTTGCCTTTAGTATGCATATTGGTTTGTGAGTGACACTAAAAAAATGCTGTCAGGCTACAGAGTGCAGATTTATAGTTGAAAGCACTGTGTGTACACAGTATATGCCCGTTATTGGGTGAAGTGTTGTGCACTAAAAAGTGCTATAAAACTATGAACCACTTATCAAAACAGATTTTTTTAAGTGGCACACCTCAAACAAACTTTAATGAGTTGGCATTGAAAAGAGGTTTCTGGTATAAACTAGTTGTAGTGACCTATACTAACTTATGTCCTTTGCAGCATTAAATTAAGAGTTAAAGGGGTAGTGGTAAGGGTAACACTAGCCTATTTATAAGGCTCTCCAAACTTGCTTGGTTATACACGTTTTCTTTAATTAATGAGGAAAATGCATCAGTTCATCACTGCTAACAGATTTGTTCTCAACACATCAGGGCAGCATGGTGGCTCAGTTGGTAGAGCTGTTGCCTCTCAGCAATAAGGTTGCCGGATTAAATCCAGCTTGAGACCTTTCTGGGTAGAAGTGCATGTTTTCTCCATGCACATGTGGGTTTTCTCCGGGTACTCTGGCTTCTTCCCACAGATCAAAAACAGGACTGTTAGGCTAATTCAGGGCTATTCAACTAAATTGTTCAAGGGGCCACAGTTACTGCAGGTCAAAAGCTCAGGGGCCGAACATCCAGCAATTAAAGTTATTATGTAAATAAACCAAGTATTACAAAGATCTGTTACCTTTGAAATAGTTTATTTTGCTGCATTTATTCATGAATACAACATACCAGAACCCTATATTTAAACAATATCGAAAACAAAAATAACACATTTTGCCTCATATTTAACACAAATAGTATGTTGACATCTCACTTGCCAAATGATTCACTAAATTTTAAATAGTCTTGTATCTTATACTTTGTAATCGATTTTAGTCATTTACTTTAAACAATAAGAGAATCAACAAGTCTCTATGTGCCTCACTCCTGCATACACATTTCTGATTTTAACTGTTCTGTGATATTTTTAAAAATCTGGCAATTTTAATCAAGGCATTTTTCATCGATCAGATAAAGAGTAGATGGTCAGAGTAGCTGACGACACATTACCCCTGATCTTTGATGTTGGCATTCTGTCTACGGTTTTAAATCATCTGACACATAATTCAATACAGCTGACATAAAACGTGATGTAATGTGCCGAGAGAGCAGTTCTGTAAGTTTCAGTTTGGGAATTTAAATCCCAATCACTTGGTTGAGTGCAGTGAGTTCATCTTAAAACTAACACAACTTAAAACTAACACAGCAAAACAACACTCCTTAGAGGAAAGTAAAGAGAAGAGACGAGTTTCCATTGAACAGTGTTAAATCCAAAAGGATTGCCCAAACAAACATCTACAGTTATTGTTCTGGATGAACCTAGTTGTGGTGGAGAAAAGGGGATTCTGTGCCTTCGTGATGATATTAAACATACCCAACACTATACATTTAGTGATAATCTTATTTTTCAAAACTGGCCATAAAAGTGTGAAAAAAACCCCAGAGAGGAGCCTCTGAAGCACACTTTACACCCATCACATCATCACACACCCATGAGAAAGTGTAGAAATCGGGGGAGTACTGAGCACCATAAATCCGGAAACAACAAATGATGTAAGTAGGTCAGCAGTACAAACATGCTAACACTTTATCCTGTTAATTTCATACCTCTGCCTTCCGTTAAAAGGAAAGCCTGTGTTTTCTCAGCACCTGATCAACCAAAACAGAATTAAATTAGATTTTATGTAACGTCTGCATTGCCACCTGGCCTCATTAAATCTAAATCCATTTGAATAGTCTTGTACTATTGTGCAACAAACTATTTACATATTTAAATAACCTGGAATTAGCTTTGTCAACATGTATGAATATATATTTCTAAAGGGATCAATGTGTAATTCAGAATCTCTGAACTTTGAGTTGAACTCTTCAGGTCTGTTATTGAAAATGCAGTTAATTCATAATGCATACAGTTAGGAAGATGAACCCAGTTCCCCTCCATTGCCTGTTTTTTTTCTCACAACTGTTTGTTGACTTAGTAATTGGGACTTTACCATACTGCTTCTCTCAGATAATAAAATGCTTAAAAGGCTGGAAAACAGACTACGTTTCAGAATGCAAAGTGCATTAAAAAAAAAGCACAACACAGTATGTTAAGTATTGTATGGCTGCAACTAAAGATTATTTATTTATTTATTATTTATGTTTTTGAATAATTGGTGATTGGAAAAAAACTTTAAATTTTGACTTTATTTTAAAATAGAACATGTAATTTGTTTTTTAAATAAAGACTTATATGAGGTGCATATCCAACTTTACACAATGATTTTACATCAAATGTTTTCGTTAACTTCCTCTTTAAAGTAAGTTTCGTTATTTCACCTCAAAAGATTTCACATTCACTTTAAGGAAATGCATAATTTGAAGAGTCAAAACAAAGTGTTACATAAGAGGCAAATGGCTCACTGTGGGTGGCTGTGGCATAAATGACAGCTAATTGTTCTGGCCTTGGGGGAAAAAAAAAACAAGTATGAGAGGTTTTGTTAGAGTGGGTGGCAGCAATAAAAGGTAGTGGTCGGTTTGTGTTTATGTTAGCATTCGATAGATGACAGCACTCTGATTATTCACTTGCTGTTTTTTGTTTGTTCAGGCTTGAGTGGGAGACGAGCTGTGAAATATTTGTGAAAGAATCTCCCTGCCCCGAGTTCTTTAAGTTATTATTCCACAAAAAAAAAGACTGACTGATAGTCATCCTTTCCTCTTTCCACAATTTTAGTAAGTATATGAATCTCATGGTTTTTAAAAGCTGTAATTGTCTCTAGCTCATTGTGCTGGAGGGTGCTTCATCCTTTTCTGTGTCAAGGTCTTGCTTTTACTTCTGAACCAATAAAAGGAAACCTTCTTGTTTCCGTTTAACTCATCTGTGTTCAGCCACCTCCTCTCTTCCATGTGAAAGTGGAAAACAGTGAGTTCACATTGGCAGGAGTGGAAGCAATGCATTTCCCACTCTCAGTGGTTACCTGTCACAGTGGAGTGTTCAACTTATTGCATGGTTTAGCCTTGCTTAAAGTACACCTTGACTGACAAATTGCCAATTATTAGTGCCTGCTCAGGGGAACTGGCTTCTCTCGGGCTGAAACTTCTCTTTTTACTTCCCAGTTTTTTCAACATGTTATTACACCCATCAATAAAACTCAAAGCATGCAGTGTTCAGTCAGTCTATTGGTTACAAACTAAACATAAATAAATAAAACTAATTAAACCCACTACTCCTCCCACACTTTAAAGTTGGTTCAATCCAACTTTTCTGCACTGATAGTTACTAGTTTGGTAGTCAACGAAACAGCATTCAGAGCAGAGGACTCCAGAGCAGCTCCGGTGTTGAGGAAAAATAGGATTGAATCAAATCTTGGCAGATCACCGTCCACTCACCACTGCTCTGCACGACCATGTGGAGCCAGTGTAACGGCTCTAATTGTTTATAATGGTTGCGTTTTTACTGCAGAGTTTGGACTGGAATGGTGTGAAAGTGAACATTTGTAAATGTCTGCACCTTTTTCCTATCAACATTAAGTTTGGTAATTTAGTAAGATAATAATAATAATAATAATAATAATAATAATAATAATAATAAAGATGCTGCTACTGCTGCCAGTGTGCTGCTCAGGACGGGAGACTGTGGCGAAGCAAAAATTTGGCGCAGTCTGCTGGCTTCTTTAGATATATTGTCTTTTTTGTGTACAGTGCCCTGAGACAACAGTTGTTGTGACTGGGCACTATATAAATAAACTGAATTGAATTGAAAGATGATGATGATAAATAATAATAATAATATTAATAATAACCAACTTATTAGCACTTCAAACTCTGTCCTGCTTTGAAGCAAGCTGCAATTTCCATTGGTTCCCAAACTATTTCTGCCTGACACCTCATTTGTTTATGCCACTCAACACTGGCACTTTTTGTGCACAATTGAACCAATAAAAGCAAAATAAAATAAAATTACAGGTTGCAACATAACTACAGCCTTTTTAAAAACAAAAAACAAAAAAAACTACTAACCACCTTTTATAGTGTAATTATTTTATGTGTAACTGTTTTTTTTAATGGTGACAATATTCATTATCTATCAATAAATTTAAAAAACATTCTCTGCGTGCAAAATGGAATTAAAATTATGAACGTCTCCTTGAGAGGAAAAAAAAAGTAAGTTTTGTTGAGCACATCACTTCTTTGAACTTATGTGGAAGCCCCATCAAAAACCTCCCCATTGTGTTAGCAGTGTCCAAGTGTTCATTTTTTTTTTTAAATATATCAGGACCAATAGTCAATTCAGTGATCCAGACTGGCCTATGTTTAGTCAATAAATATGTGAAGTTATAGATTAGGAAGGGTAATAAATGCAACTTATGCTCATATCTTTAAAAAAAATCTGCCATATACAATGTTAAAAAAGAGCATTCATGTACAAAAAACTAGTCTTTCAAGACATGAATACGACAAATCCAAATGAACTCAAAGAAAGCATTAGACTGCAGAAATAACCCTGCAGAGCTCACAATTTCACAGTCCACCGAAGTCTTAAATGCCATATGTTGGCTCAGCATATACTTAGCTCTTCTTCTTAAGCTTTACCACTGTATGGCCCCTGGCTTTAAAAATGCCCAAATATGCCCCTGACAAGGTGTCAACCAATCTCATGAAATGCACATATGTATGCACACGTAATTACAACATCATCAGATAGCTTTATCTACCAGTGTATGTGTTGATCTCGTTCATTCAAAACTGTCATTAATTCAGACATTTTTTCAACATATGTACCATGTGCAAACTACACACAGAACAAACTCAAATAGCTTGCCTCTCAGTATATTGCAACATGAGACAAGTTTACTGGGTTATAGACAAATAAAATATTTTGTACTTAGTCTGAGAGTACAAAAACTTGTAGTAACTCAGACATATAAAGTCTGACATCATAAAAACTGTCAAATTGTGTCTTTGTGATGCTAATTGGTGCATTCATGGTTGATTTTAAAAGCGTCTTTATGTAGGTGTCAGTGTGAAGCTCAGGTGTGACTGAGGGAGTGAGACAATTAACATGATCACACCAAAGCAGAGCTGCTCCTTGCAAGGGGCAGATGAAGTACCAGCCTTTTATCAGACTCTAACAATATGCACACAAGTAATGGAAAATCACTTGTTTCTTTTAGAAAACACAACTGTTCCTAATCTGAGGTTGTTTTTTTTAAACTCTAACCTCTCCTTATGTGCATCATTACTTGAGTACACCTTTGCTCCTAATAAAAATGGACATTTGTGACTTTCAGCCACCTCTGTCACTGTGGTTGAAGAATTATTTCCATTCAGCTCATTATTTTTTTTTTTCTGTTTGAGACATTTTTGTCTTATTAAGAGTACTGGCAGGGAATGAGAGACACAGGTGTGTAGTTATCATGGGTTAAGCATTTATTTTGGTTTTAATTCTCTTTACATTTTTTATGCAGTTTATAAAACAAAATATAATATTTTATTAAGTATATAGCTTTACCAAAATAAGTACCAATTAGGGATGCAAACATAAAAAGGTTTATTAGATTAATTCCATTCAATTATTAAAAGACCCATTTAAACTTTATTTCAGTGTAGTTTGTCTGACATCCAGAGGAGGGCGCCACTGTTCAGGTCAGGAGCTGCCTCGATGTGGGCATAAGTAATTAAACGCGCAAATCTTATTTAGTTTTATTTGCGACACAACAATAATAATGGACTACACCAAACTCGAAGGAACAGTACCGCAGGCTGTACAGTAATATCCTGCAGTGAACAGTAAGCTAACTGTAGCTAACGTTAGCTTCTTCTTGTTAAGTTTAACTCGTATGAAAGAACAAACAAAAACAGTTACAGTCACTACAAATAATTAACTTAAAGTTAATGGCATATGTGTGAGTTAACCCAGCCAGTGAACCAATCAAATGAACAGTAACTGACGTCAAATCAGGCCGAGCAGTTCACCCCAGATAGAACCACAGGAAACGTAAACAAACACAGTTCCAGTACTCATTTGTATTCTCACTCCACTCGGAGATTTTATTATGTTTATAGTTTGTTTTTGAGTTAATCTTTAGCTTAAAATGTGTTTAAATTATAATTTTACATTTCTCTGTTCAGGGTGGATTAAGAATTTTACATATTTTATTCTTTGCTTTTTTTCCCCCAACTAGCAACCTAATAGATTCCTGTTCTTTATAGTTCTTTATAGACTTTATAGAAGAGAACAGATCTATGTTTGAACTTTGGACAGTAGTTGCAAGTTTCTTCAGAAGTTTTCTAGTTTATAATTTAATTAGTATTTTTCTGACTGGCAAGTCTTTGTTTGCCCAGGTGCTTATTTCTGCAGAGAGATCAATAATTCATCTGACTTCACCTCTGTGCTGATGGTCAGAGAAAATGGCTTGATGCCGACACAGCCAACACCACCTCAATGACCTAATGGCCTCAGGAATATGATCTGTGCCAAAAACACATGGTTATGCTTTCAGCCTCTTTGCAATTTGAGTTATTTATTGTGTGGCAGAGCAGGGGGCAGAGTGATGGGTGATATGACTCAACAGTGAGATTTGTTCTCATATAATAGAAAACGACAACCTGGAAGAAGAGCTGAGTTTCTTTACACTCCCTCAGGCAGAAACACAAGAATTTGTGTTTGCATAAGAGTACACCACATCACTTTTTCTAACAACTCCCTGCAAAAAGTGAAAATAAACCCAGGTAGCACTTGATGTATTGGGTTTTTTTATGTAAATCTGGCAACACAGAGCTAACACATGGTAAAACACAGAGCTCCAAGTAGTTAATTCTGTTCTGAGATCACATTCTCAGAATTGATGAGGACAGTTTTTGAGGTCGCTCCTGCTGGAAAAAAAAAAGTACTTGACAAGTCCTCAAAAAAAATATCTGTTCTTTTTTTAATTGCTGCTTCCCAAAAAGCTCTCAGACAGTCTAACACCAGATTCGACAAAGGCTGTGAAAAGAAGAGAGAGAGTGATTTATGAAAGGATGAGAGGAAAAAAGGTGGGTGAACAGAATGAAAAAAGGTGAGGATTAACGGCACAGACACATTGTCAAAATTGCTTCCTTTCATGGAACTCCTAAGCATCTCCACCAATGTCAAGAACTCTGCAATACTTCTCTATAGTATCTGTTCTGCATTTTTTATTCATCTGTTCTGGTTTGTCTGTGAGACATATTTGATCCGTCTAGCTGTTCATTTGTTTCTAATAAATACCATGGCTTTGTTTGCAATGCAGACCTTTCAAAACACAAAATTATATCCTGACACAATATTTCCACCTCAAACGTTCCTCTCATATCATAAACTAATTACTACTCACAACTTTTTGCCAATTTGATACCCGATCTGTTCAAATGTATGCCAGCTCAAGGTTGATTCTTGGTTCAGTGTTGGCAGATATGCTGGACAGGTGTAATAATCTGCCAGTTTTGCTAATGTCCTCATCAAAACTTTCTAACTGGTGAATTTGCCTGTTGAGTTGGTAAGAACTGGCAAGAATGCATAAAACTACCTCACACTAAAACATGTATCAGATTTGTTGTCCACAACTGAAAACACTGGAGCTTCACAATGTTAAACAGCTTTTAAATAACTGAATACTTGCCTCAAGCAGAGGAGTTCAGCTTTTTGTCATGACAGAAAGGAGTAGAAGCTGGATCACAATCTGGGGTCTCATCCTCAGTGTTGATTCTGTCTATCATAAAGACAGATCTGAGCTCTCAATTTACTGGTCCATCCATGCACCAGCCTTCACCTATTGTCATGAGATATGAATCATAGCCAAAAGAATGAGATAAGCAGCTTAATTAAGCTTCATTCATATGGTTGCTGACTTAGCCTTAAAGATAAGTTGAGGAGAAAGTTTCATCATCTGAGGAGCGCTTAGAGCAGAGGGTGGATTCAGGTGTTTTTTTCCATAAATCTGCCCGTCTTTCACTGCCTCCATCTGCAACGCATTTCAAATGTGACAAACATTTAAAAAAAAACAAGGTGCCGTAAAATATTTATCATAATTTCAATTTTATTTGGCCTATTAATACAATTTAAAAAAAATGTTGTATAACATGAAGTTTGTACTTTTTCTAAATTGGAACAGATTTTTAGAGAGAGCACCTCTAAACATAGGCAGTTATCTTAACAACAACATGACTAAAACAGTTAAGACTTGTATAGAAAATGATCAGTTTTTGTATTTATCAGTGGTAAAGTTCTGAAACAATATTAAAAAAAAAGCATAAATAATTGATTTGACCTAACCATAGCATTGACAATAAATCAGGAGACAGTGGCAGAGGGGAAAATGTTGAGGTTGAGCTTGACAAGGCTTGATAAAATATAGGATGTAGTTGGACTGAAGATGTAGAAGACATAGGGAAATGGAGGAGGATGATTGGCTGTTGTGACCTCTAGAAAGGGAATGGCGAAAAGAAGAAAAATACAACGGGTTGATTTAACAAGTGACACTGTTTAACACAAAGCTGCACATTTGCAAAAGCAGCTTTAGTCTTTATTTTGGTCTAAATATCAAACCCTGATCTGTGTGTATTTGTTTAAATGGTAGTTAAATACATTTCTAATAAAAAAAATAGTTTACACCAGACAGAAATATTGATGTTGGGTATTTTTTTCTTTGCCACTAGTGCAGGATTTACTCATCCTAATGTTAATTACCCTCGTTATGTCAAAGGAATGGTTGTTTAGTACTAAATATTTTACCATACTGTCAAGAAAATAATGACTTTTACACCCAAAAGCATTGAGTAAACCTATACAGAGCAGTGACAGGGAGATGGATTTAGTCATTAGTATTGACTAATACTATTGACCAAGCTAACTACAGCTGTCAGCCTCCATGAAAAGCACACTACTGTTATTTTAGTACCAACTTTAATCGCATATGCTACATGTGCAAAGATGTCTCTATATACCTGTATTGATTTTTATTTCATGTGACAGTAGTCTTAGTAATCCTAATACTATATTTTACTAGAAAATACTAAAAATACTAACATGGCTGCCTCACCTCGGTCAGTCGATCCCAGGCCACCTGTTTTATATCATGTAGCTTCCCACTGTGAATGTGTATGAATTAATGAATTTTTAAGTGTAAAGCACTTTGGAGGCCGACGGGACTTGAAAAAAGTGCTATTTAAGTTCAGACCGATTACCATTTAACAAACATTACATGATGACTTCAAAAACACAATTATTATATTTAGAACAAAATGTCTCTCATTTATTATAGGCCAGCAGTCCTTGTTGGCCTGGTCCACATAGTATGGTTTGATCGCCTACACAAAGGTGTGAAAGTGTCCAGAGTTTATATTCACAGCTGCACATGTGGTGGGAAGCTGAAACCTGAGACTTCTTTTGTTTAATGTTGGTCTTTCTTTGATTAACTTCTCTCAAACCATCTATCTTCTTGGTCCAAAATATGTTCAATAAAAGTTCATTTCCAAGCTTGGGAATGTTTGAAAAGGTCCATTGAAGCATCACATCAGCTCATTAGTCATATGGGACCAGACCTCCTATAAATACATTAACATGATGCTAAAGTTGAAGGGAAGAAAAAAGTAGTATGTATTCATTTCTTAATGAAGGTCTGGTACCATATGACTTGGTGGTCGAACCCCCCCTGGTGGTTTGTTGAACTTCCGTTATGTGGAGTGGGCTTCCAGTACTTTCTTACTTGCAGTTGTTTTTGGTATTTGCAGCATTTATTCTTTGCTGCAAATAATTTTCTTTTGAAGAAACATCATACATCCGACAAAACAAAAGCAATTTTCTTTTGCAACATTTGTCTGTTGCATTTGTTGTTATTGTTTTTTTTGTGTGTGTGTGTGTGTGTGTGTTTGCATATTTTGGAGTTTGCATCATTTATGTGTTTCAGCATGCCATTTGCTGCGTGTTTAGCTGTTTGTTGTGAGTTGAGCCATTTGCTGTGCATTTAAGTTTTCTGCACATTTAGACATTTGCTGTGTGTTTAGCCATTTACACCAACATACAGTAGCATAATGTTCCGTGAACAGATAACTGACTTCTGTAAATAGATGAATAGCAAGAAAGTACAACATAAGGTTCAACAATAAACTCAGTTTGAACTCTGCTGTGCCACATACTTCTTGACTGGGGACAAACACAGTCCAGTTGTCACACTAGCTTTGGCCTATATTGAGACATAAAAGCATTGTACCTCTGACCACAGCCTGCAGGCTTCAACCTAACTATCAGCCTCTTTGCGTGGGTAGCTCCCATCAATCCAGTCCCAGGCTGAGGCCCTCGCTGGTGCATCCCACTTGCAAACTCCCACTCTAATAAACAAGGTGTAAATATCCTTTAAAAACTATTTAGTGGTCTAAATCACAACAGTGAGTAAGTAAAATGGTTTGTGGGTGTAGCTTCTGTTATATGTGTATGCACAGTTTTATTGATAGAACAAACAGTGCATAAGAAAATATTCATTAGTTTGGTTCATGAATTATATGCAGATCTTCATTTCAAGCCTCAGTAACTACAGACAGCTATTTGTATTTGAAAATAGAAAACTCATTACAAATGCTTTTGAATTATCTGCTAATTGTGTGTATTACCATGTTTATCCTATATAACAAAGGCACACGTGTTTGTTGTTTTCCATATCATTAGGCATTTTAGAAACAAACGGAGTCATCACTGAACATTGACATCTTACTTGTGGAGGAGTCTGCACTTACCTGGCTGCTGTAAGAAGAGAGCTGTTATTACTGCGTTTAGCTCCCTTTAATGCATGGTTGTCCACAGCACAGTGACCTCAGGAGTGCAGTTAATGCACTCAGAAACCTGTTTGCCCAGGTGATGCAACACAAACATTTTGGGTGTTAGTGTTGAAGTGAAAAGAAGCAAGGAAAAGGAGGGAAGGGATGTAAAAAAAAAAAAGGAAGCGGAAGTAGCAGTGTGTGTTGCAGTGGCTGATGTCTAATTGGAAATTATCTTAATTACCCTCAGTCTCTTGAGATGCTTTAGACCTCATGTAAACAGCAGCACAGGGACTTGTCATGTGTTCCCTTCACTTTATCTTCTCCCCTTAAAATGTTTGGCTTCTTTCTTTCTTCCTTTCAAATATTTTCCTCCCAGCATTTCATTCTATACTTTTTTCTGAATACGACTGAGTCTTCACTTTTTTTTTCTTCCTATCTGCTGCTGTTAAGAGACATAGTGACTGTGTGAGCGAGCGTGTCGTGCAGATGCAAAAAGGATTTGATTGATGGTGACAAGCAGTGACAACCTCAACTAGTTCGACCTGGAGTCTGCTCTCATGGCCTCCAGCTTGGACCAGTTTGAATGATTCAACAAAGACGCTACATATTGAGTAGTAAATATCACTCTATGACTCTTTTCTTTAGTGTCTGATTGTTGTGTTGAAGTATGGGGGAAGGCATGTAAAACATCTACAAAGTCTATTTTTATTTTGCAAAAAAGAGAATTAAGAATTATAGCCAGGAAATATTATACTCACCCATCAAATATATTATTTTGTCAGTTAAAATTGTTGAAGTTTCATGAGTTGGTTGATTATAAGATTTTGCTTATTATAGGGCTCAAAAAAATGCATTACCTTTAAACATTCAATTTATTACTCTTTATTATGTTATGTGTAGATTCTGTATGGATTTTTCCAAAGTTGCAGGAAAAAATATTGCAAATGAAAAATTTAGAATAATCAACCCTTAAACATTTTAATGTTTTTAGGTCTGTCACAATCATAAAAACCAGTAACAACAATGTTCCTAATAAATGGTGTCTTGTGGGAATATTATGGGTAAATGACAGTTTTAGCAAGGAGTTGGACAAACTTGTCTTACTGAAAGGTCCAATAGCTTTAACCAAAGCTTAAATATTTTCATAGCATGTTTTTTTTTTTTTTTCAAAAGAACCTAAATAAACATTTAAAGATGCAGAGGGGTAGAAGTGCATCTTCTGGATTGTTTTTTCTCAGTCAGAATCACTTTTTATGCAGCATTTTTCACACAATCTGCCTCGTTTTCTGCTCTGTGGGTTTGTTTGATTGTCATACTTTCCATCTTTCTTGCATTAGCATTATGGCCCTGACCATATGACGAGATGGATGCAGTTTGCCAGGTCTGTGGCTGGATTTTGTAAACGTGTGTGTCTATGCATGCATCTCAGTATCAATGTGTTCCATTGCTGAAGTTTGATTGCCCATATTTGTGGCTTTATAGATGATCTCAGCATTGTGTGCTTTGTGGGCTTGTGTTAGTGGTGTGTGTGTATGTGTGTGTGTGTGGGTGGGTGGGTGTTTGGCATGAGGCAGGTTCGGGGGACGGCGTGTTGTGGTGTAGCGTGGCCTTCCTCCAAAGCCCTGTGGCTGTTGAACTTTTATGGAGAGTCAAACGCAGCACAGACTTTACAGTCTACCCAATGCACTCCCACACCACCACCGCCACTACCACCCCTGCCAAAACACACACACACACACACACACACACACACTGCAACAGCAGCCCAGGTTTCATTAGAAGTGCCACCAGTAGCCAAGCCTGCAGCCTGACACTTCAAAGCGCTTTTTTTCTGTTTCTGTCTCAGTCCTTGCTCCTTACCTTGTGCTCATTCTATGGTTCTTTTTCTACCTTTTTTTTTTACTTTGCTCATTTTGCTTTAATTCACCCATTGAAGACTGAGAAAAAATAAATAAAAGCTCATAGCTTGCTTTGTAGAATCTTCTAAAGAACTACTTCCTTTTATTTACTTACCTTGACACACTTGTTGGGCTTTTGAAAGCTTGCAGTTTGCTCATTTGATGATTGCAGAAAATGCAGCTCTGATTCAGAACTCTTTGAACAAGGTTATTTGAAGAACAGACATGATAAATAGACATGGGGAATCCGTGTATCATTCGTTCATTTGTTTTTTCGTTTGAAACAAAAAATTAAAATACCAAAAAATGACTTGTTTTTT
>JARVGW010219822.1:0-13296 GCA_031762495.1 Anablepsoides rubrolineatus | reverse complement strand
TTTAGTGATATTACGCAGGTGGAAGAAGGCGGTCCTGGTAACATTTTTAATGTGGGGGTTAAAAGACATATCCTGATGTTGTTGTAACCAATTTAACTAAAAGTTATTGTAGATGCTGATAGCTGTGGGCACAAAAGATCTTCTGTAGCAGTCTGTATTACAATCAAATGGAAGTAGCCTCCAAACTGAAGAAACTCTTTTTCTATGACAGTCTGATGAAGAGGATGGTCAGGGTTGTCTACAATGTTCTTGATTTTATGTAAAATTCTTCTTTGCACCATCATTTCCAGAGGTTCCACAGTCTTACCCAGAACAGAACCAGCCTTCTTTATCAGGTTGTTTCTCTTCAGCTTCAAATATGAAGTAGGACACCCCAAGGAAGATCCAGGACATGTTGGAGAGACTATAGCTGGCCAGGGAACACATTGGAGTCCCCCCAGAAGAGCTGGTGGATGGGGAAAGAGAGGCCTGGGTTTCCCTGCTCAAGCTGCTGCCCCCACAACCATAAAGTGAAAGATATGGATGTATGAGTTTTAATTAACAACAGGTTTCAATGGTTTCAAATATACTTTAACACTCAAGTATGATTTAAATAGGAAGTAGGGCAATAATGTATATTTGAAATTTGGCATCTATCATTAATTTAGGGGGTAGGCATCATTTGTTTGCTACTAAAATGACATTTTATCTTATATATTTTGATTTGTAGAGTGTCTGAACATATTTTTGGTGCAGTTTGGTGCCAGTTCAGGAAATACTGACAGAACAGCTGGGGAAAGTCCATGACCAAATTTTCAAAATAAGCTCAGATTTTGATACTTTTTAGCACTTTGTGAAAGTGGATGGTTCAAGATGCTCAAGGTAGTAAAAACAGGTGAAATCACCCTTTCGTCATTCCTGAAAACCTCTGAGATTTTATTTATAATAAATTTCAGAGTTTTTTTCTCGCAAATTTCTGCCTTTAATTATGGAAATTTCTGAGTTTTTTTCACGCAAATTTGTGACTTTTCAAAGTAAGAGAATTTCCTGTTTTTTTCTCGAAAATTTCTGAGATTAGTCTCAGAAATTCTGAGTTTTTTCTCGGAGATTTGCTCCTCCTTTTTTTTTCCATCTCCAAAGTGGCCCTAATACTCTGTCGTATAATGAGGTACCATCAAAATTGTTGGTACTTTTTATGCAAATCTTGGACTAATGCTTATAACACTGCTAAAGTAATATTTAAAATTTAAATTCAAAATGTGTTCCTAAAAACACAATACGTGTGGTACCTGTAGTCCAGCAGTTTGAAGTGAAGCTCAAACATAGACTGACTGAACCAGTCTTTGCTGTAATGTGTTTTGGGGTTGGAAAGCTACTGGGACGTCATGTTTAGAGAATAACTGTCTCAGTTTCTCTGAAACTGTTGCAACATACGGAATAACCACTGGTCTGGGGTCTTCATTTTCACCTGGTGGTTGACTGGAGTCCTGTTTGAGTTTCTTGTCTGCTTTGAGGAAAGCCTTGTTAGAATAACTCCAGGGCCTGTCATGTTTCCAATTTCTCCTTCTCCCTGCCTACTGGGTTTGTGGGGACACTGTCTGTTCTGTGTTACAGAGTCCTGATGACTCATAATTTGTGTTCCAGTGGGTGATGGGAGTCAAACCACCAATACTGGTCTGTGTGGGAGGGTTTGTCATCAGCAGGTCAAAACATCACAACCCCAACAGAAGATGAAAATATTCATCTTTTTATTCTGTAGATTAGGGTGGGTCACCATGTACACCTCACTACTGATCTTCTCAGGTATTTTCATGTACCCTAGGGTCCACTCTTTCAAAAAATGCATGTTAACAGAAAAAAAGTTGGGTCTCACTGCCCCCCAGGGACCACTTTGGCCACAACCCTTTTGTACTGTGACCATCAAAATTAGGGGTACAGGGCACTTAACTGCCAATAACTTTTCTATAAACCAACCAAATTTTAAAAACAAGGTATCAGCTGATTAATATTGATTAGCTCTTTGCTTTAAATTACATTTCATTAAACAAATATGCGCTCGATGATGCTATCGGGAGTTAAAATATCACTACCAAACCAGAAGATGAAAAATTTCATATTTTTAGTGTGTAGATAAGGGTGGGTCACCATGCACACCCCATGACTGAACTTATCACGTATTTTCATGTACTCTGGGGTCCAGGGGCGGGGTGGGTTTGAAATTCAGCGCGGAGTTTGGTTTGGAGAGGCCTTTTATCTCATCGCACACACAAGCAGAACCATCATTTTAATGCAGATACATTATCTGCAGTGTTAAAACAGTTTTTTCAACAATCAATTACAACAAGCAGCTTATCTGAAATATCAAAGCAAATACTGGCAAACAAAAACCAACCTCACCCATCCCTCCCTCTCTCCCTCCCTCTCTCTCTCAGAGAACTATAACCCAAAATGTCACAACCCCAACAAAATATGAAAATTTTTGACCATCAAAGTTGATGGTCTGTTGGATAAATCATGATCTGTTGGATAAATAACCAACAAAAGTACATCTAAATGAGAAACCATGTTAGTATCTATCATTTAACACCAGATTTATGACATTTTATTCTGACATAGTAAATCTACAAGTAAGTTTGACATCCTGAAAATTCTGAACTGTGCACACAATGAGTAGGGATGTGGTCAAAAACTGGTCCCTGTCCAGTAGTAGCTACACTTTTATTTTGTTAACAGACCTTTTCTTAAAAAGTGGATCTTAATGTGCATGAAGAGGCTAAGTAAGTTGAATATTTAGGATCTGTGTGGTAAACTCAGACAAAAGATGAAAATTTTCATCTTCTGTTGGGTTTGTGACATTTTGAACCTCTGATGACATACTTGCATATTTTTTTAATGAAATGTAATTTAAAGAGATAATCAATATTAATCAGCTGATACCTTGTTTTATAAATTTGGTTGGTTGGTTTAGTCATGGGATGTACATGGTGATCCACCCTAATCTAGACTAAAAAGATGAAAATTTTCATCTTCTGTTGGGGTTGTGATGTTTTGACCTGCTGATGACATCATTGTTTGCATATTTGTTTAATGAAATGTCATTTAAATCGAAGAGCTAGTTAGTACGAATCTGTTGATACCTTGTTTGTAAAATTTGGTTGGTTTATAGCAAAGTTATTGCCTATTAAGTTTTCTGTCCCCCTAATTTTGATGGTCACGATGGAAAAGGGGTGTGGTCAAAAAGGGGTCCCTGGGGGACAGTGAGACCCAACTTTTTTTCTGTGAACATGCATTTTCTGAAAAAGTGGTACATGAAAATACCAGAGAAGTTCAGTAGTGGAGGGGGGGGGGGGGTGCACGGTGAGCCACCCTAGCCCATGGACTATTATATATTTATCCACAGAGTTGATGTGATCAGTAAAATATATGACTTCCTGGGATTTAATTTTAACCCAGGTGTCATCAACATACCTGAACCAATGGTGGTGGTGTCCCTGAAAAGGACACCAAAGCTCTCTTTTCCACCTCTTCCATGTACAGGTTTGCAACAACAGGAGAAACTGGGGAGCCCATAGCGCACCCATGTTTCTGCCTATAATACTGCCCCCATATGTGAAGTAGGTTGAGTCCCTGTGAGTTAGTAAGAGCTGAGTTTAAATGTTGAAATGTTCATCTTTTTAAAATCTGTTACATTAAAAATAACAAAAAGTCTGAACAGGTCCATTTAATATATTTTATAATCAGCTTTAATAATTAAGCTCTAATCCTTATGAGGCTGTGATGACATGTTCCACATCAGTCTGATCACATCACAGAAACCTCGTTTCTTTGGATCTTCTGAGGTTTGGTCAGATCGGAGCAGCAGGTCAGAAAATCATCTTTGCCAGTTCAAACATCACCTTCAAGGAAACAAACAACACAAGTTTTATTTTTCTGGCTAAAAGGAAAAACCAAGAACCATCTCTCTGTGTCAATCTGAGGACAGAATGATAACAATCTAATCTTTAACAGATTCTAAAATGAATCTGACCACAGGTGATTAAAAACAGTTCATGGTTTAATCAATAACTGTGAGGATCCCAAGCCGTCAGCCCTCCACCACTGTGCTGACAGAATCTGAGATGGAGCTTATTTCTCTGACCTTTGGGATGAAGACTGTCAGCTGTATTACCGTATTTTTCGACTATAAGTCACACTTTTTTTTTCATTGCTTGAGTGGTCCTGTGACTTATACTCCGGAGCGACTTTTGTTTTTTTTTCTCTTCATGATGCACTTTCTGACTGATTCATACTGACTAACATGAACAAAGGAGTAAACATTACAGTCTGCAACCATGAGATGGTGCTCTAGGCTTGTGATTACTGCAGTTTATTTTGTTTCGTTGTCATTTATTGTTGTTAGCAGAAATTTTGAAGTGAATGAGTAACTTGTGAAGGACTGTCAAAAAGCAGAGTTTATCTTACTGCACTGAATGAGATTGGTGAACTTACCGGAAACTGCTTATTGGAAGGCACTGGGCTCGGCTGGCTGAGTGCGAGCAGAGAGCTGCCTCGCTGTAGACGACGGCCAGCAGAGCCCCATTTCAGAAAGCTGGATAAGTGGAAATCCTGAGTAAGTTCTGTGGTAAATATGTGCATATCCTGGGTTTTAGGCTTCAGAAAGCCAGATAGCTGTTATCCTGAATTAACTTACCCCCACAACTTTTTCTGTGAACCAACCCTGCTCTGCAGCAGGATTAAGCCGGCCACACACCAAATGCGTTTTGAGCAGCCAAAACAGCAAGTTTACATGCCAAGTCTATGGTTGACGCGCATCAAGGAGCAGCGTAGTGTGGCGCGGCGCATTTTGCCCGTTGAGAGCAGCGCGCAGGGTAGTGGCAGGATGCAGCAGAGCGTTTTCCGTGCTAGCGGCGCATCCAAAGCAGCTGCTGCCAAAAGTTCAACAAATTGAACTTTTGGCTGCTCGACGCGCAGCAGCAACCAACCACAGAGAATAATTTTTTCACGTGACAGTTTCCTGAACCCGAAACAGACGGACAAGAGCTCTTTACCTGAAATCGACCGCCTGTAGTTGATGTTCTGGCTGGAGATATAAACACCGATGTGGATCAGCAGCTTGACTGCGGTGTTAAACTGGGCTCGGGACAAAAAAAAAAGAAGTCTGTCAGCTGACAGCTGCTGGAGTGGCAAAACTAACCGAACAAACTGGCTCTAAATCATCTGGTGATCATCTGTGCGCAACGTTCGCTTGCTCTGAAGTTAATAAAGCAAAGCCATATTCTTTTTTTTTTTTTTATTCATCCGCCGGTGTGACAGACCAGGAAAGGAGCCCGGTCACTCCTTCCTCTTCAGCCGCGCGTCTAGTTCGGTGTGAACGCAACAAGCAGCCAAACATGGCCACCAGGCGCGTTTTCGCTGCTCAAAACGCGTTTGGTGTGTCACCGGCTTAAACAAATCCTGAGTTTGTTTTACTTTTTAGCTGCGAGCTGCAGGAGGACAGAGTCAGAGTCCTTTTCTAAAGGAGCCTGTAGATGTTGGAGCACTAATAATTTATGTTGAGAGAGAGGGATAAGACCGCGATTAGATGTCTTTTTGGATGAATCTGTTTGAGCATTTTTACACGTTTTTAATTGCTCAGGTGTCAACTTTTTCTTCAAGTCCAGCTTGTAGCTGTTTCACAGGAAGCATTTCTACTCTCTAATGAAGTTATGATCAAAGGTTTAAATTCTTTCAGAAGTATATATTTTTATTTTATTGTATATAGAATTTATTCAGTTTTTTTTTAATTAAATAAACTTCTGAAGAAAAAATGACAGAAGAAAGTTGAGCTCCAGAGGTAGCTGGAGCCTCTTCAGCTGATCGTCCATCACAGCTCTTTATGTGAAAATGTAATCTTTCTGATTCACAATGAAATGTATAATAAACTTATATTAAATATTGGCAGAGAGAAGATGGGGTAATACACATTATATTTCTGGGGGACACAATAATTTTGTGTGCTGAAGCAGTGAATGATGTAATTTATTTGTTAAAGGTTGAACATAAGAGCTTATACCTGAACTTACCTGATTTTACTAGGTTTTCATATTTAATCTTTATTTGCTGCCATGTCTGTTTAGTACTGGCTGGGTTCACCTACACACACACACTCACTTTTATTCCTTATTCAAGGAATAAGGAATAAAAGTAAAAATAAATATAAAGTATAAAAGTTTAGTTCATGTAAAATCATAATTGTTGACTTGATCAGTAATTCTCTGCCACACTAACTCTCTTTCTCTTGCAGCAACAACAGTATTGCATTTTAATTTATTTTTTTAATATATGTTGATATTCTCCATATGCCATCATTAATATTTCTAGTTTCAGCGTGAGAAATGAACTTCCTGTTGTCTTATTTTCTCCCATTGTCATGGTGAATCTCTTTGTCTGACTTCCATTGATGAGGGCTTCGTGCTCCAACTTAACTCAGGGTAACTTGACTCAGGATTAAGTTACCCAGTTGATATCACCTATTCTGAAACCGAAAATCCTGAGTATCATAGAGCGGAGTAAGTTGATTCAGAGTATCTGCGTTAACCCAGGGTTTGTTAAGCTGCTGTATGAAACGGGGCCCAGGGATCAAAATTTCAAACATGCGAATATTATTTAGTTTTATTTGCAACACAACAATATTGATATACACCAAAATCAAAGGAAATAAACTGAAAACTGTATTGGACCATCCAGCAATATGAGGCTAATGACGAGAGGGCAGGACGACACAGGATGGTAAGTTAATGTTAGCTTGTTGTTGGTAACTTGCTGTGGATTTAGCTGAATTCGTGTGAAAAAAAAAGTTAGTCATTGCAAACAACCCACATAAAGTTACTCTCACCTGTATCATCTGTCTATATTAATTAAGGCTATTCTGCATCTCAGGCAGGAGCTATGTTCTCTGTGTTATTAGGTTATTCCAGATTAGATTATGCCTGTGACTTATAGTCAGGTGAGACTTATCTACGTTTTTTTCCTCTTCATGATGCATTTTTTGACTGTTGCGACTTTTACACCAAAGTGACTCATAGTCCGGAAAATACGATAAATGTTTTCTACTTGTGATTCATCTGGTCTTTGTAGAATGACAGACTTTTAATGACCTATGACCTTTCTCAAATTGCTGAGCAGCAGTTGATTCTCTCAGGTCATTGATGATAACACACAGGTGTTTGATCCAGAGCAGCAAAGTGATTAAAATCCTGTTTTATAGAGGAGCCCCATAGAGTTATACAAGACAGCTAAAGTGCACACTAGTTACACGACCTTATGATTCACTGAAGCAATGGCAGCCATTAGCTGAGAGAGCTACAATTTAGTACAAATTTTTAAATATTATAATCTGGTGTTGATGCTGGTTGTTGTACTATTTAAACAATGTAATAGAAACCTAAAAATATTTAAATATATATTAAATATTTTTAGGTTTCTATTAGCCATTTAGCTGTAAACAGAGCCTACACAAACACAGTTTACATATTAAAAAAGCTAGTTTACTAGTTGAAGTCATAATTATTTAAACCGATAAAAAGTCTTGAAATCACTGAAGTCAGTCACCAATTAATGCATTCAGGTCAACTTTAGATCATCATTAGTTATAAACAATGTATTTTACTTATATAACATATATATTTGACATGATTGTTGTATGAAATAACATCAGTTCTGAATTATAATAATTTATTGTAAAGAGATTAAAAATAATTGTGTCACAGATCAAGTTGGACTTGCTATTAAACAATTGTTTTGTTGCCCTCTCTGGGTGCCATGGTGGCTCCTCCATGATGTGATGGGTGGGACAGGCAGAGCTCACTCTAGTTGTGTAACTCTACGAGAAGCTAAGACTGATCTGAGATTGTGTGGAAGCAGCAGGACTAGAAACACTTTTAACATTTAGTTTTATAAAAGAGGACAGTGAAATCTGTTGTGTTTTTGTTCACGTCAGGTTAAAAAACTTGGTAAATCTCAGACGGTGTTGATGTTGGTATATACAGTATAAAACTCTTGAACTAAGAACAAGTGGAGTATTTACTCCATGTCTGTAGATCTCAGGTTTGACTTGTTGAATAAAGGTTAAACTCATTTTCACCTCGATCGTAATGAGGACAACTATCATCCACTCCAACCTCAGACTGTGCTTCTCACTCAGGTGGCTCCTCATCAGGTCTGTCAGCTGAGTGCAGTGTTCCAGCTTCTCATTCACAACCTGAAACGACACACCATCTTTAAAACCAGTGGCTGTCATGGAAAACATCACTGTTCTATTTTTTTGTTTTGGTTTACATTGACTCGACGGTTAATGCTCAGGAACTGGCAGGTCTTGTCGTAGAGTTTTTCCAGGTTTTCTCTGTCCCAGTAAAAATCGGGTGTGAGGAGTAGGTCGGACCTCAGGTTGATACAGTGTCTGCCAGAGAAGAACCATCAAACCAGAGCTACACCACCTCAAAATCCTCAACATTTGTTCAAAAGAAGAAAATAGCTCAGGAGACTTCAGCTTCAGATTAAATCTGATGAAAAAGACTGAAAAGTTAATGAAAGGAAAGGAAATTTACCTTAAAGTAAAAAGTTCTCCTATCTTTTGCATCACTTCTGCAGAAGATAACTTGACTCTTTTTCCTGACTTCAGTGACTGAGGACAACAAATCAAAGACATGAACAACAACCATTTTCTCTAATCACTATAAGGATTAATAAGGATTTTCTGCACATGTGACATGTTATTCTTTAAACACTGACTCAGCATTTCCACTTCAATTGCTCTGGTTTTGTTTTTAGACCAACCACTTGCATACCTTCACCTATTCTATTTGTATGTCAAAACATTCAGCTTCATCAGGACTTTACAGCTTTGACTTTGCTTTTTTGTGACTTTGATACTTTTTCCAATGAAGAACTGTTTCAATCCTTGAAGAAATGTGTGCTCTTTAGAATTTACAGTATTTCAGAATTCTTGTTTCATTTCTAGCATTTATTTAAGGCCCTGTCACACTATCAGACGTTAGACAACTTATGAAACTTTATGTCTAAATTACTAATAAAAGTTATGTTTGATAAATTTGTTAGCATTACACTATGTACACGCCTAAAAGAGGCTTCCAGTTGATTTTTTAAATTCCATCTTCAATGTAGATGTCTTTAAAATTTCCATAATTTGACATAAGTTGTCCAAAACATTGTAGTGTGACAGAGCCTTTACTGTTATAACTTTAGGTTTACTTTACATTTTGTTCTGATTGTTCTAGCACAGTTTCAGGTCATTTAACAAATCTCTTCCTTCTGTCCACTGTACCTCTGGAATGGACTGAATTGACTCCACAAAGTTGTCTAAAGCCACCTCCCAGATGGCCAGCTTCACTGGAAAAGAAAACAATGAGTTGAGCTGAAACGAAAACAAAAAGCCTAAAACTCTGCAGTATCTGTAGGCTCTTACCAGATAAACACAGAGCGTTCGAAAATGCAAATTTTTCCAGAATGGCCTCTAGTCGATCAGTCTCATCACTCAGAATAAAAGTGCCTCTCTCCAGCTTTGTGTTTCCTCTGAGGACAAAAAGTTTTAAAAATCAAACAGTATCTAAAAAAGTAAGTAAAAAGTGACAGCAGAGACAATCTTACTCTCCAACAGTGTAGTTGATCTCCTCGTTTTCCCAATGTACTAAAGCCACTTCATACGGCTGGATCTCATGATGCTCCAACAATCTCAAAATACCTTTTATCTGTTTGCACATAAAACTAATTATTTTCATTAAAAAAGGAACTTCAGTTTGAAACTTTAAGATTGTGTTTACCATTTTCTCCTCAACATTCCAGAAAACCACTGATCCTTCCCTGAAGTTTAGATTGAAAATGTCAAGATACTTTTTACTAAGAATCATATCAACCAGTTTGTTTTCAACAATTGGAGCTAAACTGAATGCTTTGAAAGTTAGAAAAGTCATTCTTTTAATAGAAGGACATAATAAGGATCAAAATTCCCTAAAATAAATAGGTGGGAAAATTCAAATGTATTACAGGTAATTAAAATCAAAGTTTGGGACAAAGTTCTTTGTTTGAACCTGAAGAAAAAGATGAGAGCGCTGTCATCTGGTTTAGCTGTCATGTCAGTGCTTATCACCAGAACATTTGAGGCATCTGAAATAAAAACATAAAAAGTTATCCAGACTCCATGCCTCACAGCTTTGTCCACAGCTGGACTGAAGCTCTTTAGGAGTCCTACCTCTTGGTAAATCCACCTCATGGAAGCCTTGGTTGATCAGATCCTGGCTCAGTGTTGGTAAGTGATACTGATCTGCTGTTGCGAAGGCGATACATTGCATCAAATCCTGCAGACAAAAAAGCACACCTGCATTACAAAATCTACCAACATAGCTACAGCAACAGGTGGAAGGATCAGAGCACAGGATGAATCACCTTGTCCTCATTGACTGAAGGCTGGTTGGCTCGAGACGGTTGTTTGGTTCGTGGTCCTTTAGGAGCCCGTTTCCCAGGTACTGGTGTTGCTTTTAAAGTTGATTTTAACACTGATTTTACAATGTTGGCTGAATAACAACACATCGCTCCACTTCTACAACTGGTTAGGAGCTCGGAGTTAATTAAAAGAGGAAGGTTCAGACTTCTACCTCCAGCAAAAGCAGATGGAGTGTGTTTTCTGTGCAGGTGCTGCTGGTGAAGAGTTCTTGTAAAGATCCACAACCCAGACAGAGTCCTGGGTTTGGACTCAAACCTTTGGTGCAGCAAAGTTTGGGAAACAATGGTTGAGGCAGTGATGAAAGCTGGTGTCCTCTCTGAAACCTGCTGAGCTCCCAGTCTGGACCACATCATCCAGAGAAGCATCTTCTATAGGGAGCATGAGACATAATTTTCACACATGGATTGGCTTCACAGAGTCTATTGAGAATTTTTAGGATGTGCTGGAGAAGGTCAGACTACCATCATCAATGCAAGATCTTGGTGAAAAATTAATGCAACACTGGATGGAAACAAACCTTGTGACATTGCAGCAGCATATTGAAACAATGCCACAGTGAATGCAGGCTGTAATCAAAGCTAAAGTTGGTCTAACAAAATATTAGTGTGGCAACTCTTTTTTTTTTGGCCAGGCAGGGTATCTGTTGGTAAGTTTCACAATTAAAGAAAAGCTCTAGTTTGATTTGATAAGTCCAAGAACTTTTAGTTCATTAAATGAATTCCTGTCAGATTTTTAAGAAATTTAGTGCTTTTCTGCCAACAGTAGAGCCGCCTGGGTCTTCTTCCATCAACATGATTCATAATGTAACAAATGGTTTGATCAGAAAAGGGACCTGGAGTTCAGTTTGAGTGATTTTAGATTATTTTCTTGCTTCTTATTATTCTATAATCTTCTGTCTGAGCTCCATGTTCACTGTGGTGAACATAAGGATACCAAACTATCAGACTGTTTATAATTAGGCTGAACGTCTGATGAAAAACTGTGATATTAATTAAAGTAAAAAACTTAGCTTGAAACATGAAAAAAAAAATTAACGCAAAAATTATTAATCACTTTAAGAATATCAACAAATCTGGCCACACTAGATTAGACCAGCGGTTCCCAACCCTGGTCCTCGAAGCCCAATATCCTGCATGTTTTAGTTGTTTCACTGCTCTTTTAGTTGTTTCTGTCCCTTTTCTGATCACATGAGGACCATCAGCCTAACAACTGTTCGTTAGTGCTCTAATTATCACATATTGTTTACATTATATTACATATTGTTTACTTGGACTGCTAACTTTGTACATATGTTATTTAATTGTATGGAAAAGTGCTGTTCTTACTCTTTTTATTCATATGACATTTTGTTGCTTTCAGTTCCATTTCCCCGTACTGAAATGGGTAAAAAGGTGTTTTCTTATTTTGCACCTTTAGCATGGACTATGTTACAGAATGATTTGAAATTAACAGACATAAAAAAAATTAAATGAATACTGAGGGGACCTGTGCTTAATCCCATTATATGGACAAGTTCTTAGTTTTGCTTTTAAATATGTTTCATATTGTAATGATTCTTGTTTCCTTTTTGTAATTGAATGTACAACATGGAACTTAATTGCTGTCTATCTTAGCCAGAACTACCTTGGAAAAGAGTTTTTTTTTTTTATTTCATTCCCCCCAGTAAAATAAAGGCTTAATAATAATAATAATAATAATAATAATAATAATAATAAAATAGTCCGCCAGAGACCTTTCATTCTAGATAAGAGGATTCTGCCAAAAACAGACAGATCTCTCTGTAACCAAACATTCAACTTGGATTTAGTTATGTCAACACATTATCAAAGTTACTGTTTTTTTATACTCTGTATCTTTGATTGATTACAAATTATTTGACATGTCTTTGACAGCTATACTACCATATAATGACACATGTGGGTGGTGGTCATGGATTATGATTGTGAGCGCCTCACAACACTTTGCTAGAGGCGGGGTACACCATGAACACGTCGCAGGTCTGTCATAGGACCACATAAAGCATACATTTTTACATATCTAGAATGTAATTACTGATGGTCAGACGAAGCCGCCTTGTTAAAATGGGCTGCCATATATAATAATCAGTGTAGACATTATGCTAAAGAGAACAGAACCTTTCCATGCAGATGACTTACCAGCAGAGTGAAAAGAAGCAGCTCAGAATGAAAGGGTTAAAATGTTTGACATGTCAGAGAAAGTGGGTCACGATAAATTATAACAAAAACTCTATAAAACTGTAACTACTTGACTCAGGAACGGTGTTTCACACAGCGATGTGTCTACTAAAGATGTTCCTCCGAACTTCCGGTTTGACGTGCGTCTGTGGGTAATTTATGCCCATTTTCTTGTCTTGCAGGTAAAATCAGAAGAGCCCTATGGGCCTTTCCCAATCAGTGGCTACACCCTCGCCCTACTCCCTACCCATACACTCGCTGTGAAGCACCTATGCAGCTGAACTGAGTCCCCTTGTTGCTGTATACACCCATAGATATATATTTATGTATACACCCTCCGCTTTTGAGGCCCAGTCCCAATCATAGATAAGTCTAAAGTATAAATAAATTAAAGTATTTCCCAATGTACTAAATTGTATTAAAAAGTAAAAAGTATTAAATTAAGTATTAAAGTATAAATACTAGATAAGTCATACCCGGCGTCCTCACACAGCGGCCATCTTGGGGCGGGGAACTGGCCCACTCTTAACATGAATGTGTGTGGTGAACCTGCAGTTCTGTTTATCACCCTCAGGGGGCAGTCATCGGCCAAACATCACACTCACTCAACTATGTATGTGGTGG
>JARVGW010219475.1:0-13380 GCA_031762495.1 Anablepsoides rubrolineatus | reverse complement strand
GGTTTTGGTAGAGCGGGTCATTTTTGACCCATAGGACAAGGGGAGTAAACAGAATGTTAGGAACACACGAGGGTTAATGAAAGTATAAATTATATATAAATTCATGTCACAAACTGAACTCTGCCTTTATGTAAACATACTCTCTTATTTTTTGTACACAATAAAATGACTTTTGTTAAATCAAGCTTGATAATCTGATTCTGCTAAATAAATCAAGCTGATTCTGTATTGTTGGTCCTTTAGTCTAAATAATAATGTAAACATTTATAATAATAGTTGATATTCCTGTTACTTTTCAAACACCATCATGAAGCTACAGAGCAGCTATGAAATTCAGAGTAAAAACTACAGCCTGTTAAAGGATGAAATAAAGCAGCTGAAGGACAAACTTGAAGGTGGGAAAAAACAAAGCTTTAAACACATAAAATATTTTTTGTTGTTTTAATTAAAATGTGTTTTACCATGAGGTAGATATAAAGATAAATAGAGTCGGGGTCCTGAAGGAAAAACTTACAAGGAATGTAGTTCAGGTGAAAAGTGTGTCAGACAGGCTGATGAGTTCTGATGCTGAATGTTGTGAGAGGTTGGATGTGAGGTAGAGGAGAAACATAAACTCTGGGAGGATCTGATGAAGTGATGGAGAGAATTCTCAGGGAGGAGAGAGTAGAGGATGTTAACTAGAGGAGGAGACTCTCTGTGGAGACCCCTGAAGAGGAAACAGCTGAAAGAAGAGTTTTGATGAAAAAAGTTCAGGCAGTTTTATTGTTATATTTTAAACAAAAACAAGTTAAGATGTTTAAAGGATCGTTTTAAGAGGGTTGGGGGGCATTAAATGTGTTCCTAAAATGTTGGTCTAATATTCAGGGAAGTGGTGCCTGATGGATGGAAAAGACTTGGATGCAGTTGTTATTTCAGATCCACTGAGAAAATCCTGGTCTGACAGCAAAAAACTGAAAACTCAGTTGACTATTCCACAAGTACCTTTATTCCTGGACCACATATTTCTGTCTTTGTTAAGTAATTATTTCCAGAACAAGACATATATGAAAAGCATCCTAACATTCTCATTTCATACTCAGGGAAGTGGTGTCCTGAGGGATGGAGGAGGTTTGGATGCAGTTGTTATTTCAGATTCACTGAGACAAAATCTTGGTTTGAAAGTAGAACATTCTGTCAGAATAAAGGAGCTGATCTGGTGATTATAGACAGTGAAGAGGAACAGGTGAGTCTGTTTATATCTGATTTGTTTCATATTTCATCTGATCTTGCGTTTTTGACCTTTAGCATATATGTTAAGGTCTTGGTAAATACAATAAAAAATAAAAAAAAACAATGATAAAAATTATGTACTCAAAACTATTAGCTGTAACAATATTTGTAATTTATGTAATTTATTTTATTTATTAATTAATTAATTTATTTATTCATGTAATTTATTTTACACATAAATATTTTTGTCAGAACAAATGAAACAGTGTATTGATAAATAAATCATATTTAGTTTACTGTTGGAGCTCCTCTGGAGTTTCTGGCAGCTTTAATCTTTAGAAAGTTCTAAATAAATTCAGAAATCCTTTTATCAGTTTTTAACAAATTAATGCAGCTTTTGTTAGATTAGCTTTACATTATATAGTCTCTAAATGAACCGTTTCTTATTATTCTTATCAACTTTTGTGGAAGAATCCTAACCACATGTAGACTGAGCTGTTAAACTCAAAGTCCAGTTAGAAGTGACTTTAGTCACACACTGTCCTAAGTTGGATGTTTTACTTTAAAGTGATTTTTTTTCATTTGAGAAGAAACGGTAAACAAAATAAAAAAAGGAGGCAAAGATCTAAATTCTAAATTGTAAAATTACATTTTATTCAATAGTCGAAAGAGTCAACATCAATCACATTTGTTTTACTTAAAAATACAAAACAAATTTAGAAAATGATGTGGCAGTTATTCCCTAATATAGTCTGTGTGTGTGTATATATATTGCTGAAACACACTATAAGGATGATACAATTGTTCTCTGAAATATTAAAAAATAAAATTAAATATGTTTTTTTTTCACTCAACTAGAACTTTGTAGCAGAACTGAGTGATAAGGTAGAGTCATGGATTGGTCTGACATACACATGGGTAGCAGCAGGTCAACCCTATGAATGGAAATGGGTGGATGGATCACCGCTGACAAAATCGTGAGTTTCAAATTAAAACTGATATTGAAAAGTAGAACATGCTGTAATGTTTATGATGTCACTTTAGTGCAGCTGTTAGTGTTGTCTGCTGTTCAAATATCAGCTGCAGTTTGTCTGTGTGGAGTTTAGATTTTCTTCCTGTTTGTGTTGCTTTGATCTGGAATCTCCTGCTTCCTCCAAGAGTTTATAAAATGTTTGTTTCACTTGATATTCTACTGGATGTTACTGAGTTTGTGTTTGTCCAACAACAGGACAATTTTAAATCAAAACAAATCAAGATTATGTATGAATGGAAACAAACAACTTGTAGTTATTGGCAACAAAACAACTTTCTGCTGATTTTGATCTTTTACTACAATTTTTTGCTAGATTTTTAACAGAAATGTATCTTAATTCATGATCATTTTTATCATAAATATATACATATACAAAAAATTTAAATAAAAAAAATAAAAATACTGTGAATACTGACAGCTAATATGACTTTATTGTTGAAGCTTGTGAAACCATCAGATCAATGATAAATTTTATAATAAACAAACAAATAAACCATGAGTGAACAACAACATATATTAGAAACTAAAGATCACAACACAAAGAGGTTGTTAAAAAAAGTGTTAAAATTACTTCTGATTTATTTAATCAACTATTACATCTTTGCTTTTTAAAGTTAGAAACCTTGAAAACTTTAAATGTTGCATATTATAATATTGTGATGATTTTTAGTCAAATGTCTTCATCAGAGTCACAACATATAAACAGCAACACTTTGTAAAATGATCTGCTGACCAGGAAGAAGGTCAGGATCTACAGAATGAGCTGATTTTACTACAATAATTAAATAATTTAGATTAAGAAAATGAGTTATAACCTACATTTGTAATTTTTTTAGTCAACTTAGTTCACATAAATAATAAAAAAAGGACAAAAAAATAAATAAATAAAAATAGATAAAATTATTGTAATTCAGTGGGCAGTAAATTGGTAGTTTAATCCGAAAGTAACAGATTATTTTTGCCTCCCACAGTTACTGGGAACCAGGATTTCCATCATATGTCTATATGTCTCCTGAGCATTATGAGTTATATGCAACGTGCTGCAGTCCTGAAGGGAAATGGAAAAACACATATAACTCTTACTCCAAGAACTGGATCTGTGAGAAATAAATGAAGTCAGATCTGACAAAAGAAACCTGATGATGATAATTCCCTGATAAACCTCTGAATCTGCTCACATTTTGTTTTGTTGCTGCCTGACAGAATATTTGCTAAAAAGATTCTTTAAAGTTGATATTGTGTGTAAAATACTGTCAGTTATTAAAAATATTCCTGCTACTTACAACAGTTGTTCATCATTTTATTTACTTTCTTTCTACAAGAGTCAGCTGCAGCTAAAATCTGTTTTTGTTACAAACATTTGCTGGTTTTCACCAAAGAAATAAAAAAGTAAAAACCTGAAGTTCTGTTTTTCTTTTTATTCTTTTCAATACAAACAAGAAACAGACAAAATAAATCTGCCTCAAGTAAAGTGTTATTTCTGTACAACAGCTAACAGAGCAACACTTTTATTACATCATTATTCTTTAACATCTAATAACTTTAATAACTTTAGAAAAGTTGTTCATGTTTTCATTTTCTTTAATTGGAACGACTTCATAAGTTAATGAGTTGTAGCTGACAGTTCAAGTAAAGCCATATCCATAGAAATTATTCATGAATAAATGGAAAACCTGTGATCTCATGATATCACATGTAAAAAAATAAATATGGTAAAAGCTAAATGTTAACCTAAGTGAGTAACAGAAACATTTTCTTGAAGTTTGTTCAGTTTAATTTCCTGTAAACATCTGATAAAATAAAATGATGCAGTGAAGGAAATAGCTTCAAAGAGACGAGCATCACGTGTCACATCTGCAGCAAAGATCCTGTTTCAGGTTTCTGCTGTCATGTTGGATCAATGTTATTTAGATTCATTCATTTATTTTCTAACCACATAATGTAAATGCAGATTAATTAATCTGAGTAGCAGCAGGTGTAGCTGTAGATGATACCTGGACAAACTTGATCTGTGTGTGATAAAAAACATATTTGAGTGACAGAACTAGAGTGAAAAAAAAAAAGTTTGTTTTCTGTGATAACATCCTCAGAACTTTCTGTTGAAACTTGTTTTGTACAACTAGGAACCAAGACTCACAGAAACCTTGATAGAAACACAAACTCTGGAATACTCAGTTTTTATTTCATGTTTCAGAAGAAAAATCTACCAAGAATCAACTTTGTGATAATATTAAAATAAATAGGTGACAGAATTAGAGGGAAACTTTCCCAGCTGACAGAAATCTTAAAATGTCTTGTACAATTTTTGAAAACAAAGATTTGGGGATGAAAGTGAAGTTCAGCAAAGGAGTCGGAGCCGATCGACAGGAGAAAGTGGAGGAAGTAATCTCTGAGAGTTCTGACATTTTATCTGACTCTCATGTTGGTCCTTCCAGACAGGATGGAGGTAAATATTAAAAACTGATCTTTAAATAATTTAAATAATAGTTTGACTGATCATCTCTCTGCTGAAATCAAACCTTTAATTTTAGTTATTCAGTGTTTTTTTTTTCCTTTCTTTTTTTGAACTCATGTTAAAGAAGCATAAACTTCCTTATATAAAATCTACTGTCAGTGTTTAGATCTGTGTTTTTATTAGTTTAGTTTATATGTTATTTGTAAACTGTGCTGTTTATTATTTTTTATTATTATTATTATAAAACTTTATTCATTTCGTAAAACAAAAAAATATACAATAAAAAAGAAAATATAATAAAATGAAATGAAAGGTAGCAGAAAGAAGAAAAAAATCTTATATCTGCCCCTTTTTTCTCAAGTATAAATTCGAACTTATAATTGTAAGTTAACAAAACAGAACATTGAATCTTTCAAAAACCACAAATTAAATAACTACATATTAAATCATATCATATTTTTTAACAGTCTAGTCTTTATCATTCTTTTAAACATGCACATTGATGTGGCATTTTTAGCATCATCTTCTAATTTATTCCACAATCTTACTCCTTGAATTGAGGTGCATCACTCTTTCAAATTTGTCCTAAATTTAGGTTTCTTAAACATTTCTATTCCCTTTAAGTTATAACAGCTCTTTCTCTTTGCAAAATGTATCTGAATGTTTAAAGGTGATATGTTTCTGTGTGCTTTATACATAACTAGCAAAATATTATAATCAACCAGATCATAAAATTTCATTATTTTAGTTTACAAAATAATATATTAGATGGATAATGGTAGTTTTTTCGAGTGATAACTCTTATTGCCCTTTTCTGCAGAACAAAAACAGGATGTGTAATAGTCTTACATGCTATTATGTTTCCCAGTTCTATCCCTTTCCCAGTTAGCCCACATTAATGCTAAATAGGGCCCATATATTTAGCCCAAGTGGGCATACCATATGGGCCCCATTTTAGTGTAACCATATGGGCCTCATACAATTAGCCCAGATAAATCCCATGCCCACCCAGTACCCATGTAGCCCACTTTAAACCCATGTGGGGCCCACCCATGCATGCTGGCTGGGATCTCACACTGTTAAAACAATCAGATGTTTCACAGAGGAAAACCTGACACTGTCTGATCTCTTTGGAGATATGTTGCTGCCATCTAAATTAAAGTTAGACATTTTATTCATTTTTGCAAATCTTGTACAAATTTCAGTTCAAACATTTAAGATTACTACATTCCATTGTGAACAAAATGTGGGTTTATAGTTTTTATTTACGTTTTAATCAATGTCCCATTTTTTTCAGAATTGGGGTTGTAACAAGAGAATCACAAATTTTTTATTTGACCCGAGGAAAACTTAGGAAACTTGAAGAGTTTTGCTTTAAATCATCTCTCCTTTTAGACGCAATTAAATGGAAACGTTACTTGATTGATTGATTGATTGATATTGTCATTGTACGGAGCACAATGAAATTACATTTAAAAACACCCATTTAAGAAGACACGCACATGACAAAAACATGGGGTAACAGGTGATCAGGTCATGTGGCAGCCAGCAGGGGTCGGGCTACCTTTTAAAAAAAACGGAAATACCACACAAGTGGTAGATGAGGGAAAAAACAAAACATCATATTCAATATCAAAAAACCTCTACAGGCAAGAGCACATTTATTAGCCAGAGGAGAATGTCTGAAGAACCCAGACTCCCAAAAAAAAAAAAATAATAATAATAATATTACTTTCAATATTATCTAGTTTTAAACATTTTAAAGGATGATAAATATATAAAAAACAAACAAAAATATAATCATTGTTTCTAAAATGAATATATCTACCATTTATAAATTGATCCAGGAGCAGGTAAAACAATTGAAGATACATGGAGACTCCTGGATTGGTCTGGAGGCTTTGAAAACCAGAGACTTCGACGTGAAATGGAAATGGATCGATGGAACAGACACAATTTATAAGTGAGAAAACCTGATATTTCTATATTTAACATCAACATCATTTTGAAAAAATAAAAACAATGGACATGTAGAGAAAATATAACCTCACTAGGTCTCACTACAAATATTTGCACATTTTTATTTTTTCCTGTTTGTCATTAATCTGAAAAGTTTTATTGTTGAAACATTTTTTTCGTAGAAATATGATTATTTTTGAGAAGTGAACAGAAAGTCATGTTTCATTTGTTACAGATTTTTATGAGCCGTCATCTCTGAACTCACCATCAATTGTTTCAATTTATGAAATTATTAATGTGTTGAAGCTCTAAAGTCTTAAAGGTTTTATTTAACTTCGTTTCCTTTGAGAGGAACATAAACATAAAGTTAACTGATGCCATCCTGTCACCTCTAACAGTTTGAACATTATAAAGCACAAACTGGTTTGTAGAAAATGTCTAAAGAAGCTGATAATTTTCTGAGTTTTACTTCTAACATGTTGCTTTTTCAACAGTAGCTGGAAAGTTGGAGAATCTGGACGAGCTGACGATAATTTCAAAGCGTTCACAGATCTACAGGGAAACTGGATAAAAGCAAAAAATGGATCAAAACACTGGATCTGTGAGAAAACCTCGTGCTAATTTTCATGGTGACCTTCTAACCTAAACTATACCTCCTAGTTGGGATGATTTGAAAAGTACATTGAAGCTGCATGGATTTCATTGTTCTGTTAGAAGAGAGTTGTTTCTTCCCACTGTCGCCCTCTGTTCTACGCTTGAAAATGAAGGATTTTAATGCAATCTGTTGGATTTCTCAGACAATCTTTTTGTTAACTGGTGTTTTGTAAGATACCAAATTTCATTGTTTTTTCTGATTATGTTTTTTATTTCTGTTTCTGTTTTACTTTGTGTCTTCAGTTACTGTATTTTGGTGTTTAATTTTCATTTAGAAAAGTACCAGGTAAAAAAGTTTTATTTGTTACTTACCCCACCTACTTCCTCTACACAGATAAAACTGATTATTGCACCATAAAATAAGGTTCCTCAAATGAAAGAGTTTATTTGTGTCTTTAGGTTCTTCTGTTCAGTTCAGCCTCAGATACTTAGTTTTTACTTTTGATTCTGCAACATCTTTAAAACACATGAAACTATTGACTAGAAACTGATATTTTCATCTTATGAGCGTCTCAAAATTGAAAAAGTCTGAACTTGAAATGATCATTACTGCATTTCTTCCTGTTTGAACCACAGTTGCTTATAAACATAAACAAAGAAGCTCATATCAGACCTGTTTTAGCTTCACTTCACTGTCTTCCAACATTTAGAGCTTAACATGAAGAAGCTGCAGAGTTGATTCAACTCCACACAACATTTCACAGACTGAGGATATTGGTGGTAACCTGCACCTGTTTTAAACCTCATGGAAGCTGGTTGTTCCAAATAAACCCTTGCTTTGAAATGCACCTCCCCAAATTATATATAAAAAAATAATCATGGCTAAAACTTAAATAAAAAACCCCCAAAATATTGAGCTCAAAATACTTTCAGTTTAGTTATTAAGAAATGCAAAGACTAGAACTGGCGAGTATCATTTCCTGTTTAAAAATATCTGCGGTGTGTGTGTGTGTGTGTGTGTGTGTGTGTGTGTGTATTTGTGTGTGCACGCATGTGTTGGGTGTAAATACATGCAAACTGTTGGTGACATTAATCAGTCCTTTTGTCAATAAAAGTTTAAAATTATTTTAAAAATTCAACTCCAATGTGTCGAATGGAGCTTTATAATAAACAGAAACTGCTGTTTTGTAGTTTTTCTGTACATAAATAAAATGACTTGAAGGATATGGTTATTTAAATGTTGCTACTTCCTCAAAACTCTCCACTGAAACCAAACTGTTGGTACCGGTCAATAAAAAACATCAGTGGGTATTTCTGTCTCCCCACAGACAGAGTGTTACTGTGCAGCTCAGCTTCAACACAGTTCAGTAACAGAGTCAAGTGGAGCTTCTGTCTAAACTCTCAGGATGACCTCAGATATTTACTCCAAACCAGATCTGTCTCATAAGGTGAGATACAACAGGAAGGCTGAGGAAGACAGAGCAGAGTGGACGGACACATGTATCTATGAACCTGGAGATGATATCGACTACGCAGTTTCTCAACCACAGGAAGAAGGTAAGCAAATAACACAACATTGTTTCAATTTAGTAGTTTGATTTTTTTTAAGCCATGACTGCTGTTCATCTTTTAACACAAATACAAACATCTGAGCACCAGCTTTACAGAATTTGCTGCGTTTCACAGGCTCTTAATTTAAAATACTTTAAGGCTTTATGTTTATCTTTCTTCTTTATATCTATCCCAGCTCGTTCAATTTGTGCTCACAAAGTTAAATGCAGTGGATTTCTGAGGTCAGGAATGAGACACAGAGAGGTTGCATTGTTGCACTAGAAGCACCTAAATGACACAATCAGCTAACCTTTTATTTATGGCAGACTTTAACATGACCAGATATAAATTCTGATTCTATTTTTCTTATTATGACCCCCACTATGAACAGCATGAGTCATATTGTTTTTGTACAGTTTAGTTTTTTTTTTGTCAACCATAGCACGTAAACAGCTGTACATAGCATCATGAACGTTCGTAGTAATATTGGCTGTGTATTCACAAGCTGCATCCGTGTGAGTACGTAGCCCACATGGACCACATGATCCACCGTCCGTGTAGACTACATGAAACTGCTCAAATAAATCTTTGATTGATGTTGGCTTGATGGAGACAGCATGAGGAGGAGCCTTCGAATTGGGACAACAACTCAGTGCGAGGCAGTGACGTATGTGGGCAACTAATGCACACTCATGAGGATGCAGCCCCTGAATTGAGACACAGCCATAGACATAGCCCACCTACACTGTGCTAGCTAGCAAACAATTTTGCGATGGACCCTATATTTCGAGTGGGGGCACTAATTGAAAAGCTGGTATCTGGACATAGAATAATGCTTAAATCTCAAAAACTATTCAGCTGAGAAACTTCAGATTTTATTTATTTTTGTATGTTTTTAGCTCTGATGAAGGATCATTTCATGGCATCATTATGTGTTTCTGTACATAATTAGATCTTGATGAAATTAGGCACAGATCTGAACATCTTAAACAGCTGCAACCCATATGTGCTACTGCTATGCAGCATCTAATTTTATTTAAAGTTTATTTATTTAAGTTTTCACTAAATTGTTCTAATATAACTGTTGAATCTAACAGTTAAACATAATACAGGATAGATTCATGTTTAAATTCTGAGTTATGCTAAACTCTCCCATATATGTATCTGGACATACAAAAATGCTTAGAACTCAGAAACTGTTCAACACAGGAGCTTCAGATTTTTGTTGTTGTTTAGCTCTGATGATCCATCAGGCCCACCAATGAGCTAGTTAAACATAATGCAGGATGGATTTATGTATAAACCTCGAGTTATGCTAAATTGTCTCACTTATGTTTCTACAGGACAACAGAGTCAGAATCAACCTGTGGTCAAGAAACCGTGTGTCAGAAAAGCAACATTTTGCAAAGGAGTGATCTGCGTTGTGATCTTAGCTGGGCTCATCTTCCTGTGTTTGTACCGTAAGAACCACAAAAAAATAGCTCACATGATGTATTTTAGTCACAAACCAGAAGCACTGAGTCACAGCTATGAATTAATATAGATGCACTTTTAATCCAAGAGTATTTTGTTCAACAAAACATTTGATTTGGTATAATAAAACTAATTAAACTAACAAAAGGTGTTTAATCTTAGTTGAAAGTTTTGTTCTAATTGAAGAAATTCAAGAAAGTGGAAAAACATAATTAAACATGTCTATATTCAGCATTTAAAACCTTGAAGGAGTTACATTAGTCCTTTCACTGCAGATGGTTAGGGATATAGTAAGTGGGAATGAATGAAGAAACTGTATAAGCAGGGACCTTGTAAGTGGGCCCACTGACCACCCAAACTTTAATGTCCCTTCATATGAAGGACACAAGGTGAGAAACAATCCATAAAGGGGTCCACAGGAACACTTTTCCTTTGACTGCTCAGAGCAGGCAGTGGCTGAAGAAGTGCAAAGAGGGTCTCTAGTTCAATGTCACCAACATCACACAGACCACTGTCATGGAGTCCCATCACCATCTTGTGACATTTGATCAGGTTGTGCCCAGTTAGGACCACCAGTGTACTCAGAGTTTTCCTTGTCAGAGCAGATTAGTCCATTGTGCCAGCTGGTTAAAAAAAAAAAAATACATAATCAATATATGATTATGTATACATAATCAATACATAATCAATATATGTATTGATTATGTATTATATATATATATATATATAATTGTTTGCTTATCTTAGTATTTTCTTTAACAATGTCAGCTCTGTCACTTTGTTTTAAATGGCTTGAGTCAGCATATGAAATTATTTGTCTCACAAGCTGCAGATGTGATCTGATGTCATGTGATCCAACATGTTACACCTAAGTTCTGCTTAAGTTTCACCAAAGTTGCACATGAGCTCTACATAAGTCTAAAACTCCATCAGTTATGTTTATGATGAAATACAGTATATAGACTACACCAAAAGTGCATAAAATGTGTTTTTTGAAAACTTTTTTTTTCTTAAACTATTGTTCAACCCAATTTCCTTTTTATGTATTTTACAGGTAAAACCTGTTAGTATAAACTAATTATTCAGCACTATAACTTGCAGGATACTAAATACAAACCAACTAATTTGAAATGGTGATGGTGTTATTTATAATAAATATTTGAATCTTGTTCATTTATTAATTGTTTTAATCTTTTAGTCCCTATGGAATTCAAAGAACTGAACTACAGCCACAGTCAACTGAAGGAGATTTTAGGTAAGAAAAGTTTATAACTTGCAAAATCCACTTAAAACAGTTTAAAACAGGGATATTCAATTCAATTCCTGTCCTTGAGGCCTGCAGCCCTGCATGTTTTACTTGTTTCTCTGCTCCAACACACCTGATTTGAATGAATAGATGATTATCAGACTTCTGCTGAACTTGGAAGAGGTAATTCACTGACTGAATCAGGTGTGTTAGAGAAGGAAAAACTGTAAAACATGCAGGACTGTGAACCTTGAAGACTGGAATTGATGATCCCTGATTTAAAAAAAGAAATGTACTTTTACACCTTTTAACAGTTCCCCTTTATGTTTTTAAATCTGCTTTTATGTGTTACTTGGGTGTTTGTTGTATTTTAAGTGAAATAATAAAGTTGTTGGAGTAATGTTGAAGAAAACAAATCTTTCAATATCCGAAACAGACAACAATGTTTCTATTCTATTCTATTTTATTCTATACAGATGAACGTTTAATGAAAGTATAAATTATACATAAATTCATGTCACAAACTCAGCTCTGTCTTTATGTAAACATACTCTCTTATTTTTTTAGATTAAAAAAAACAGAATATACACAATAAAATGACTTTTGTTAAATCAGTTTGATAATCTGATTCTGCTAAATAAATCAAGCTGATTCTGTATCGTTAGTCATTTAGTATATTTAAATAATAATACGAACATTTATATTAATAGTTGATATTCCTGTTACTTTTCAGTCAACAACACGAAGCTACAGAGCAGCTATGAAACACTGAGTACAAACTACAGCCTGTTAAAGGATGAAGTGAAGCAGCTGAAGGACAAACTTGAAGGTGAGAAAAGAAACAAAGCTTTAAACACCTAAAATGTATTTTTGTTTTTAGTTTTATTGAAATATGTTTTACCACAGAGTAGATAGGGAGAGAAATGTTCTCCTGAAGGAGGACACAAGAAATGTAGTTGAGGAGAAAAAAATGGGGGACAGGGTGATGAGTTTAAAAGCAGAAGTTCTGATGCTGAATGTTGTGAGAGGTTGGATGTGAGGTAGAGGAGAAACAGAAACTCTGATGAAGTCATGGAGAGAATTCTCAGGGAGGAGAGAGTGGAGGATGTTAACTAGAGGAGGAGACTCTCTGTGGAGACCCCTGAAGAGGGAACAGCTGAAAGAAGAGTTTTGATGAAAAAAGTTCAGGCAGTTTTATTGTTATATTTTAAACAAAAACAAGTTAAGATGTTTAAAGGATCATTTTAAGGGAGGTGGGGTCATTAAATGTGTTCCTAAAATGTTGGTCTAATATTCAGGGAAGAGGTGTCCTGATGGATGGACAAGATTTGGATGCAGTTGTTATTTCAGATCCACTGAGAGAAAAACCTGGTCTGAGAGCAGAAACGACTGTCAGAGAAGAAGAGCTGATCTGGTGATTATAAACACTGAAGAGGAACAGGTGAGTCTGTTTTTATCTGATTTATTTCATAATTCATCTGATCTTGTGTTTTTGACCTTTAGCATATATGTTAAGTTCTTGGAGATAAAAAAACAAAAACAAAAAACAATGATAAAAATATGTACTCAAAACTATTAGCTGTACCAATATTTGTAAAATATTTCACATATCAATATTTTTGTCAGAACAAATAAAACAGTGTAATGATAAATAAATCATATTTAGTTGGAGCTCCTCTGGAGTTTCTGGCAGCTTTAATCTTTAGAAAGTTCTGAATAAATTCAGAAATCCTTTCATCAGTTTTTAACAGATTAATGCAGCTGTTGTTAGATTAACTTTACATCATTAAAGGGGCTATATCATGTAAAATCCACTTTTTGGAGCTTTATACCATGTTATAATGTTATCCTCTCATCAAA
>JARVGW010219459.1:0-13388 GCA_031762495.1 Anablepsoides rubrolineatus | reverse complement strand
TCCGGGTACTCCGGTTTCTCCCACCCCTAAAAACATGTACAATAGGTTGCCTTCAGGCCCAGGCCTCCCTTGAAAAACAGATCTGAGATCTCAACGGGACTTGCCTGGTTAAATAACGGTAAATAAATAAATAAATAAATGTTCACACCTAATCTGTGGTGTAAACAGCCCTTCAGTCATAAAGCAAGTGGGGGTTTGTTTGTTTGTCAGGGGTAGGGGAGCTTTCTCTATGAACTGCTTTCAGCCAATTAAAATCTGGTGGCCTCACCTGATCAGGTCCCTGGCGTGACGTTGCACCACAAATACATAGAAGTGAAGGATTGTTTCCAAAGCTGAGACTGAAACAGGTTGAAATCATCTCTAAAACTATATTCATAAAACTAGTTTGTGTTACTTTTTCACAGAACAAAGGTATTCATTTATCTCTATCATGTTTCACTGAATATGTAAAATGAAAATGGTGGATGTTGGACTTTTTGGTCTCTTTATGTTTGATGGCATCCCTTTAGAAAAAAAACATCCTAATAAAATGTAGGCTGTCCAGAGTCTACGAGCTGAAATATTGATGAAGTTGTTCCTGTTCTCTTCCAGCCTGAGCCTGCCTCCACCAACAAGTGGCAGCTGGACAGCTGGTTGAATAAGGTCCAAACTCAGACCAAACCCCTGGTTGCTGCACAACCAGAGCACAATGGCAAAGGTCAGTGAAAACAAAACACTAAAATCAAACTTAATGAACACATTTTAGTTTGATTAGAATAACTCATTCTAGTTAAATCTGTTAAGGCTCTGTCAGCCAGGATCTGCAGACTTTCTCTCCAGGGACTGAAGCACCAGCAGTTGGGGCAGCTGCCAAGACCAAACCCTGTGGGTCCAGCGGTACACCTGATCCAGCTGTGCCTGCAGGAGAGCTCAAAGACACGAGGACAGCCTTGTGGTGGGTGTTCAGAAGATTACCTGAACAAATCTGAAGCAGACATGTGGTTTGTCTGTAAAACCTTTGTTCCATGCAGCTCAGGTAGAGAGAAAGCCAAAGTCAAGCTCAGCCAGAAGACCTCTGGGGAGGGTCAGAGGTCAAAGACGAGGCTGTCACCAGGCCTGCTGTCGGGTCCGGAGGTCACAACCCTGAGGAGGAGCACCACTGGGAAAAAACAGCCTCGACGAGCGGAGAGGTCGAACAGCGGGGAGGAAAATTTGACCCAAACATGGAGCCGAACAAACCAACACAGGTAAAAAGAAGAGCTGAACCCACAGCTGTGTTTGTTTCACGTGTAAACCTTCTACGTAGAGTTTCCTTAGATTAATAATGACTCAGCAGTTTATGCCTTTGGACACGCTGTAGTCATGAATAAAAGGATCAAGTCCAAAAACACTTTCAGTCCAAACAAATCCTCCTCTCTGTTTTAGAAGCAACACATGTTCCAGCAGCTACAGCCAAACATGCAGAAAATTGTAAGGCTCGTGTTTAAAGGGATGAATCTAAATATGTGTGTGAGCATGACAAAAACAACTCCAGTTTAGGGTTATCTTGAACAGTATTACTGGCCAAACTTCTAGCAGAGCTTTGTAATAACCTAAGCTAAAAATAATAATCTCATAATCAACTCATAAACTGCTACCGGTTACTAAAAATATATCCTAACTTTGCTTTTGCTAAACTGCTAAACATGGTAAAAACATTAGCAGAAGCTAACACTAAATTAGTAAAAAATTAAAGAAATACTAACAACTAAGCACCATTAAATATGTAAAAAAAAATAGCAGAAGCTAGCACTAAACAGCTAAACAAGTATAAAATAAAGAAGGCTAAAAATAAACAGCTAAACAAGTAAAAATGAACTAAACCTTTAAAACAGTCCTGGATCTTGCAGAACCAGCAGAAGGTTGATGGTCACCCCTGAATACTTTTGTTTTATGTTTGACAATAGACAAACAATTCTTCGCTTTCAGTTTTGAGGAGAATATTCTGAGCTACAGTTAAAACAGTAAGTACAATCTTTGGTGTTCTGGGTTTGCAGTGCATTCTGGGAAGATTTGAGGAAAAACCGTAAAACCTAAAGCATCTGTAACACACAAGGACAACACAAGTAAAGAATGGCAGCTTGTCAGGCCTATAATATACTGATGTGATGATGTCACACTCACTAACTTATAAATGGTCCAAGATGTGATAATTGATTTAAATTATGTAATGTGGTCTTTGTTTTGTTTCCTCCAACTATACAACACATCCATCATAATCCAGATTTTTAGCTCAGATTATTGATAAATATGTTGATATTCTGCTCAGTCTAGTTGAAACAGCTGTTTATATATCTTTAAAATGATCTCATGTTGGGCTTTCTGGCAGCTGTCGTGTGGAAAAAGGGGAAAAAAATTAGATTTACTGGAACCAACAAACTGGAAACCTTCACTGCGTTTACTGGAAGCAAGGTTAGCGAGGCCCCGCTGTCAGATATACTTTAGACCAATTAGGAAAACACAATAACTCTCCTTCTTTATTCATCTTCAATTTCAAACATTTTAAGACGTTCAGATGATTGCATGCTGTTTTCAATTACTTTATTCAGCTTCTTTTCCTTCCTGCATTTACACACGGAGCGAGCTGAGGCAAACACTTGCTTCGTTTGTTTGTCAGTGTTTCCTCTGTTTTCTCCAACTAGCCCCGCAGTCAGAGACAAGGAGCTGCTGCCGCCCCCTCCCCCAGACCACCAGAACCCCCTGAGGCCACGGAGCAAACCTGTCAGCGGGAAGACCGCCCCGAGGAAAGAACCTCGCAGTGCCACCGGCTCCAACACCACGGCCACCCCTCCAGCAGCGACAGTGCAGCAGCAAACCCCAGCACCACTTCCTGCTGTCACCCTGAACCAGGTTAGGCTTGGGGGGCTGGGTGGGTGGGGTGGGGGCTGTTTGGACAACTGAAGCCATGATTCAAGCACCTCAGGGCAGCTGTCCAGCTTAGAAACATTTGGAATACGACTCAACACCACCTATAACTAATCCCTTCACTTTAGAGACTTAAATCTGTCAGATTTTAGCAGTTTGTTCAGACTATGTCAAAAGAAACAAACTTTTTTTGTTTCAGCTCAGGATTCACAAACTTCTATCTTCTAAATGCTTGAATAATAAGAATCTTTATATTAGTCCTTCAAAGTCTAAAGATTTTCAGGGTTTGGCAGCTTTGTCTTTAAACTCTCTGATTGGGTCAAAGATTCTGGGGTTCCTTGGTTTGATGGATCAGACCAGAGTCAGGATTGTAGGTCTCCTTGTCCACACAGACCTTCTGTAGGACTGAGATCAGGACTCTGTGATGTTCACTCCAAAATCTGGACTTTGATGTCCTTCAGCCTCTTTGTATTTAATCTGTTTGTACAGAAACATTGGGCCTCATGCAAGAACGTTTTCATATTGTTATCCTAAATTTCTCTTACTTTTTTTATACAAAGGGTTCATACAAACATGCCACATCAGATTCAACAAACGCTTCTGTCTTCAGTAAAAGTGTGTAAATGAGCAGCGTAAACGGATGAATTTCTTTTTTAGGTGCTTGTGTACAGGAGAGGAAATTAGCATAATTACCACCCCAAAAACACCATATAAGGCTATGCTTCCTGCCCCACATACTAGGAAGTGTCCATTCATTAAAATGTTAGGAACTTTACGAGTTCAGAGATAGAGATCCAGAAAAGAAAATCTGTCATTTTCAACAGCGTCAGCTAGGGCTGCGCGGTATATGCGGTAGACGGTAGAAACGGTATGAAGTCGGCCCACGGTAGAGATTTTTCCTCTACCGTCATATTGTCCGTTACGTCATCACACCTGCAGCCCTGCTGAGCAGAGACAACTGAGCAGGAGTTCAAAATATAATGAATAAATTATAGCATTTTAAAACACGTATAGACAGAATAAATCCTCATAATTTCCCCCTCCCGTTGAAGAAAAGTTACGTCGGGATAATCACCCCCCCACCCTCTCTCCCGCTGCACGTCACGCAGATCGAAACTTTAACAATCGTAGTTTTTTCACATCCAAGTTGTCAGAGAAAAACTTGTTTTTTATGTATTGTTACTCACAGAGATGATAAAAAGATGAGGACGTTCGTTCAGTCATAAATCCATCTTGCTGATGAAAGAGTCGGCTTCTGCGCTGATGATGAAGATTATCATTATTATTATAATTATTACAGTTTTCTGCAGAAAAATTAATGCTCTAAAAATTACATTATTTTTACTTTTCATGAAAATTTCATACCGTGATATATACCGTTACCGTGATAAATTCAATTTATACCGTGATATGAATTTGAGGTCATACCACCCATCTAGTGTCAGCTGTGGAATTAAAGGACCTGAATGGGACAAATTACAACTGCTGTTAATGCCGTGTCTCCCGTGGGTCTTATAGTCACAGAAATAAAACTCTAAATCATATTCATCTTTCTCTAGTCTTGTTCTGGTTTTCCTTTGGTCAAATATTTTTAATTAAGTTATGTGGACGAAACAACTGTGTTAAGCAATTTTCATTTATTCAGAAGAAGAGCCACAGCCCGGACCACCCAGTCCACCCCCCGAGTTCTCCTAAATCACTTGAATGCACAACTTAAGAACAAATCTGTTTGTACCAACGGTTCTTTCATGAGGCCAATTGTTCTGTTAAAGACCCATTTGGACCTACCTGTTCAGCCTCAAGGGGTTTCCTTGAAGTTTGTCTCTGAAATAACGTGCCAAAATGTAACTGGGTGTCCCAGCATTTCCAAACTCTACTTAAATAATCTTGGCATCCACATGAAGCGAAGACTTGTGTCAGAATCACAGCACCTGCTGTTGTTTCAGAGTTAGTGAGGATGGAACAGAAAAATGATGATTTATTTCCCCTTGCCTGATGTTTTTAACAGACAGTATACAACATTTTAAAAATATGAAAGGGCTAAAAACCCTTAGAAACCATGAATCTACTTGTAGACATTACCTGTGCAAAGATTCATGCTGCAAAAATTAATTAATTAAAGTTTCAGAGGTTTTAGTAAAGAAAAAATCAACGTTTTGTCATTCTGCACAGGATGAACCATGTTGATTCCATCAATAAATGTTAAGAATTTTTAGTTTTTTAAATGCAAAAATTATTAATTAATTTAAAGACTTGTTTTTTTTAATCTTTTTTTTATTTAATTACCCTCATTTTTAGTTTCCCCCTATTCATATAAAACAATGAGAAATTATTCTATTTGACTCCAACTGGAACAGATTTACTCAAAATAAAGTTTAAAAGAAACGTTTAAAACACTTTACATACAGTATCTTGGTCTTTGCTCTGAGTTGCATTTCTAAAACAAACAAAAAAAGTCAGTTGTACATATAATGCTTTTCAGTGTTTATAAGAGGATGTGTTAAAACACTGTTTCTTTGCAGGAAATGCCATGTAGAGCTCAGTTAGTGTTTGTTATCGGAGCTCAGGAACGTGATGTTTAATGTTTAGATTACGTTAAACATGAAACATCAAAGTTATTTAGAAGTGGCCCTTTGAGGACCACCATAATGCTCATGTGGCCCTCAGTAAAAATGAGTTTGACAGCTCTGCTCTCAGAAGAGAAATGTTAATGGAAACCACGATGACAGGCTCCAGTAAGATGGTAACCACCTTTGTAACAACGAGGCTCCAGTTTTTGTGAATAGACACAATACTTTTTTTGTTGTTGTTTTAGACATGTGTTTAAAAGAAAACTTTGCTTTAGGGGCCTTGAAATTATATGTATTTTTAAAAAGCTCCAGAAAATACCATCCTGAAATGCCACCTTTGTGTTTGTGTGTACACAACCTGTTGAAAATGATGATGTCAAAACTTAACCTTTAATCTAACCTTTGACCTTAAATCTAACCTTTGACCTTCTAGTCAAAGGTTTAATCTAACCTTTGACTAGAAGAAGAGAAGTATTCTCTTCTTCTAGGCAGCATGTAAACATAGGATACAGGCCCGGCTTATATTCTGCAGTGTTCTGGATCAGTTTTGGTGTTTCCATGTGGATAGAGACATTTTTAGAAATGCTGTTGTTCTTACGGAGATATTTTAGAAAACAAATAAAAAAAGTTTTTTGTATAAAAACTGTTTTTGTGTGGATATAGTCTGAAAATCTTATACTGAATGAATAGGCCTCTAACCTTCCTTCAGAGAATGAAGCCCAGGACTTAAACCATAAGCTGGATACACACCAAATGTGTTTTGAGCAGCCAAAGCAGCCAGTCTACATGCAAAGTCTATGGTGGATGCGCATCAAGGAGCAGCGCAGCGTGGCACATTTTGTCCGGTAGCGGCAGGATGCAGCAGAGCATTTTCCATGCATGCGGCGCATCCAAAGCAGCCGCTGCTCGAGTTCAAAAATTTTTACTTTTGGCTTCTTGACGCGCAGCAGCAACCAATCAGAGAGAATAATTTTTCCACATGACGGTTTCCTGAACCCGAAACAGACGGACAGGAGCTCTTTACCTGAAATCGACCGTCTGTAGTTTATATTCTGGCTGGAGATATAAACACCGATGTGGATCATCAGCTGACTACAGTGTTAAACTGTTAAACAAAAAAAAAATCTGTCAGCTCTCAGATCCTGGAGTGGCAGATGCTTCTCCCTCTTCAGCCACTCGTCTAGTCTGTGTCCCGGTGCATTCGGTGTGAACGGGCATCTGTTGACAAGCAGCCAAAAATGGTCGTCAGGTGCGTTTTCGCTGCTCAAAATTTGTTTGGTGTGTAACCAGCTTTAAACAGCAACATTTAAATAATTTACTGTCAATCAAAAGCATTCAGGGTAATGATAGTTTGACATGTGACAGTGAATTATACTCATCTTTAAAGCAACAAAAGTGTCAGCAGCAGCTCTACAAAATGACCAAACCGATGAATCTAACAGGTGTTCATCAGAAGAATCAAAGTTCCAACATGTCAGAGGTGATCCTGACATCTTTCCTTTCAACTTAACTTTAGTTTTCACTACATCTCATTAATGATTCAACTCGTGGTCCTGGTAGGGAAAATATGAATTCACTCACCACACAGCAAAGCAGGACATTTGTATTTTATTACTGAAAGTGTGGATAATAAAAACATGGCATCAGCTACAGTATAAGTATATAAGTAGGTTTTGAGGTAAATTCACAGGGGTTTTCATATAGAGACTTAAATGGGTCTTAAACCAAGAGGGAGCATGTTTGCCTGAGAAATATTCAGCTTCATTTGCCTTTAAAGACACAACTTTAATTACCTGGATGTGAGTAGACTGCTAACATCTGCGACCTGAGCTGTGAGTGATCTCCAGCCAGCCGGCGCTGAGCAGAAAACAGTCTCAGAGCAGCTGATGGTATCAGTCACAGGAGGTCAACTTTACCTTTCGTAAAAAAGAGGGAAAGCAATTAGCAGCACTGAAATGAGTTTTACACAAAAACAGTTTGCCCTTCACTTCCTTTAAACACATCAGTCTTATTATGATGTATGAGAGTATCTAATGAGAACATCCCAACATCTGCTTTTAAAGGACAGAAGCAGCGTTGGTGTTTTTCCACTTTGTCCAACCGTGTTGCTGCTTTCTCCTATTGATGTTGCACAAATACCAGCAACTCACTTTGGTTCCAAAATAATGTCTTTTTTAGAGAAGTTCTGTGGAAAGTTAAAGACAATACTGTATCTTTCCTTTTGTATAAAAAATTCTGACAGGACCGATGAGCTAACAGCTAGTCTGAGAAGATTGTTCAGGTGAACTGGCACTTGGAAATATGCAGTCAAGCCAGTCAATTTTAGCTCTCTTGAAGATTAGCTTTGTGTATACATGGTTACAGTAGAATAGTGGGGCTGCCCTTGCAGGCAAAAAAACAACAAAATGAAGAGAAAATGAGATGTATAACTATCAAAAAATGTATATGATGTACCTACTACTATCACATACATATACTATATTCACAATAGGTACTTTGTAATTATACTCTAGATTTGTGGAGAATCAGTAAGTCAAAGTACTTCATAATGCTTATCCAGCATATATCACATTAACTACTGTTAATCTTTTAGATTTGAAATGTAAAAAAAAAAAAGGAGTTAGAATTACCACAAACCACCTTGATTTTTGCTACATTCAGACTAGCCAGTGGTGGGCACAGGTTACTAAAAAGTTAGCTTCGCTAAACCACTAAACAGCCAAGACAATTAGCTAATGCTAACTGATAACTCAAGAGCTGTCATTTAAACATCAATGGAAAGCTCATAAAAACTTTTCTACTTCTACCAAAAACAATAAAACCATAAGCAGTTGAATCAAGTAAACAGATAATTTCATTGATGCTAATGTCCTAACTAACTGACGTAAACAAAAATCTGTCTCAGCTGTTCACCTCACAGGTTCTTCACACACATTTCTGCTGAGAGTTTCATCAAAATCCAACAAGGATTCACTAAACCACAAGCAAATCAAATGAAAGTTACAGCAACTACTACTAACTGTAACAACTGTTCTATGAATCCCAGATGACCGCCAGAAGGCAGTGCTGTAGGCACTGAAAGTTGCAAGAATTCTGAGTGACAAAAAAGCTCTGACGGTCATCTGGGTTTCACTAAAGAGACCCAGAGAACCCTTGTCTGAGGCCCAGGCCCAGAGTGTGAGGCCCAGGTCTGCTTGGCTGGGTGGAGGGCTGATTCACAAAAGCCCCTGCTGGGTCTTTGCTGTACAGCCTGAAGACAAGAGCCACCAAACCGGTTACCCCACTTCACCAGAAGACCTACTCAACTTTCTTTTAGATTTTTCTACATGGATTATTGAAATGCTTCAAGACTATTCTGACCAGATTACAAGGATCTGAGTGGGCAAAGATGACTGTCACTCAATCTGTGTCACATGTGCAGCTTGAAATAGTGAAAAACAGAAAGGATGATACTGTTTCCATTCTTGCCAGAAAGGGAATCACAACAGAACTGGTTTCTACCAGTCTCACTCATCATTTAGCTGTGAGTTCTAGTCAAAATAACATTATTAGGGTCACTATTCCTACAGACCAAAAGCATTCTCTTTTGGGGAGATTTTTTTTTTCATATCTGACAGGATGGCATCAAACCAGCTGGTGTTTATCTTCTACTCAGAAAAGAAGGAAAAGAATAACAGTTACATTTATATGTGATGCAGATGTTAAAATTAATGACAGTTCAGATTAATATTCAGTTCATAGTATGACCACACACACTTGAAATAAAATATCTTTAAAAAGAAAAATCATGTCACAACAGATATCAATGATTCTTTTTTTTTTTCAATCACTAAAGTTTAAAACAGACTGTCATGTCAACATTAGCTGTAGAAAAGGACAGATTAATGAAAGCTAGGATACAATGGAAGTTAGAGACAGAAGACTGGTTAAATCTGTTTTTCTGCAGTTTTCATATAATAATATTTGAAGTGAAAAACACAAAAATGCCTCAGTGTATGAATTCATGATGCAAATCTAAAATCTGACTAACAATAATCAAGTCTTTAGTTATTGAGGAACAATAAGATAAGGTTGTTTACATGCCATTGTGCTCCTGGATCATTCAAGCTGAGACAACTACTAACTTTTACTTTCTGTTTAGGTGTAGAAAGTTTATGAAAAATTAACATTTTACCTAATCTAAATAGCTCTTTAAACAAGCCCTGTTCAGTGAAACTGAGTTTAATGCTGACCAGACAATTTAATGGCTAGTCTCAGTGGTGGGCACAGATCTGCTAATTGGCTAACAGCTAATAGCAAAGCAAACGTTTTCTTTAGCAGATTAGTGTTTTCCTTAACTTCAGCCAAATATCTGAGACAATTATTGTTGAAAACACAGCCATCAGAAGTTGATCTCATCTCCTGATGAACTTTCAGTATAGAAAGAAAAACAAATCTGAAATATGATAAAGCTGCATTTCTGCTTCTACAAATGGATTGGAGATAAGAAACATAAGGCGCATCTTTTAATTTGCGTGTGACAAGCAGGAGGCCTTTTCTCTCCCAGCATTGGTGACATTCAGTCTGACAACCAAGAATGTTTCATTTCACTTCACAGATTAGCAGAACAAGCTGACAACTTGTGCAGCCTATTTTGCATAATATTATCACATTCTGTGATACACTGTGAGCATTGGTTTGTCTGCTGTAGGACTTTGTATGGGGTTAGATATAGTCTATATACACAGTTAGATGTAGTCTTTATGCAGGGTTAGATGTAGTGTTTGTACATGGTTAGATGTAATCCTTTTACAGGGTTATATGTAGTCTTTGTACAGGGTAAGATAGTATTTGTACAGGGTTAGAAATAGTCTTTAAACAGGATTAGATGCAGTCTTTGTATATGGTTAAATGTAGTGGTTGTACAGGGTTAGATGTAGCCTGGCCGGCTATTTATGATACATTACAAGAACATTGGAAACTTGCTCACCTAGAGAGAAACATGGCAAGGTTTTTTTGGATGGGGGGGCGCGGGGTAAACATTACTCTACATTTACTTTAATATGGGGCAAACAAATGTTCTGTTAAAGTTAATATGGTTTAAATAGAAGAACTCAAACAGTGATTCTCACAGAAAGACCCACAGCCGCTCCCGTTGCAGCAGTCTCTCACGATGAGAGAGGAGTTTAGTCATTCACGCAAAGTTGGACATATCTGTTAGATAACAATGCTCTGAACACGTAAATATTTAATATAAAATTAGGTTTTAGAGACCAAAGTCTCTGGTAGCTCAGGAGCGAGGGGGGGAAGGAAAGGTCTGTTCACTCAGAACTGACCACTGCTTTAACCTGCAGTTTGTCTTTGCTGAAAATTTGCGTTACTGAAAGTCCCGCCCTGCTCTGCTCTGATTGGATAAAATCGCTCTGTGGTTCATTTGATTTATGGAAAGCAGTGTCCATTTAATTCTGATACAGCAGGGTCCAACCGTCCTCCATCGCACCAACTGATCGCACCAGTATGACTGGAAATTTATTTTATCAAGAAATCAGGTCGCATTGGTGCCAAATTGGTCGAACTCTAGAGTCCTACTAGCGGTAGTTTTTTTTAACATTTCCAGAAAAATCTTAGGTATGCAAGTGAGCCTTGTGACATTCCATCTAGTACGCTTTGTTTTTGATTGCGCATGAGCACCTGCATGTGCAGTTCTGTTTATGAAGTTAGAATTTTTCATAATGCGTGTCTTTAGGTGGAAAATGGGACAGGAGCTAAAATGCATTTTGACGACTGAAGGTATTTAAATTTCTTTTCTGTCTCTGTTTGTGTTTTCTGAATCAGGACAAAAGGAAACACAGAGGCCCCAGCACTAGAATCACACCAAAGTCCAGAGAATTCATTGAAACAGATTCCTCGTCTTCCTCGTCAGAATGCCAGTCGGATGCTGAGGAGGCTGTGAAAATTCCCTCTCTTCCACCACAGATGACACGCGCCGCCGTTGACACACAGACTTTGTCCAGCACACACGCACCTCTTGTCCCATGCCTTGGCTCTGTGGGGAGCGTGGGGACGTTTGCAGGAACGGGACTTCTCATTAAAGATGGGGCAACCGGTAACAGCGGCAGCAGGAACAGTAACTCCCTGAGCATTAGCAACATTAGCGATTCGTTTGGGAACTCTGTTCCTGATCCTGGGGGGTCAGGAGGTCAGAGCAAAAATGTAGAGTCTATGTCGCCTCCTGCCAACGTGGGCCACGAGGTACCTGTCTCCCCCCTGAGAGAATACCACGAGGTCCAGAGTCTGTGGGTGAAAATTGATCTGAGCTTCCTCAGCAGGGTACCTGGACAGAGTGCCGGGGAGAGAGCCGGCGATGGGAGCAGATTGGAGAGGCAGAAACTTACAAAAGGGGAGAGACAGGAGGAAGATAATGAGCAATTAGTGAAGGACAGAGAAAGGCAAGGTGACAGAGACAGATTAACAGACAGGGAGAGGCAGACGGACAGAGAGGACAGGGACAGATTCGCTTTTGGGGAGAGAGAGAAGGCAAGAGACAGAGAGAGGACCTGCCAAGGTCTGGGAGCACCGGACTACACTCCTGTACAAGATCAGAGCAACCCCAGTCTGGGTGGGAGGGTGGAGAGAGTGGAGACTGGAGGCAAACACAGAAGACAGGCAGCCGCAAGCATGATGGTTCCAACAGAAAAACACAACAGCAAGAACAAGAGGAAACACAAGGTGGGCATTTCATCCTGAAGCTGTCTTTGTGTCCGTACCTTCATTCTTGAACCACATATTTCTGTCCTTGATAAATAAATATTTCCATAACAGTCCCCAAATGTTGTACAGCTCATTCTTACGTGATCTGTGCTCTGTGTTCCCAGTCGGACCACGGAGAATCATCAGTCAAGTGTAACAAGAAGCTGCGTGTGGACAAAGACTGTCTGCTCCTCCCACCCTGCATCTCTCCTGTGTACAACCACAAAAACAGCTCTGCAGAGTAAGAACTGGCAGTCACATTGCACACATCTGAGACACGACAAACACTGAAGGTCCAAAACGGATCCTGATCCAATAACAGGGTCTCTGAAAACCAGATGGCGGTCAAGTCATCAATTCAAATTAGTGTTGAGTTTGAGTGTTGATTGATGCATCACTTATAGAACACACTTTAAATCATCACAAGCTTTAACAAACCTGATGTGTGCTATTCTTTGATTTTCATGTTTAAAGCTAGTTCAGGTTAAATCAGTAACTGTTGTCAGTAAATATTGGTTACCTGATGTGGATGAGTCCACAACATAAATATTAGACGACTGGATCCCTGGGATTTGGTTTTCAGTCAGGATGAGTCAGCTCCTCTCAGTCTGAACCCATGGTTATCAACAGGAAACAGGGGAATGCCCAGTGTGGAGAGCTGTTTGTGTATTTGTTTGTGTACACACAAACAAGTACACAAACAGCTCTCCACATGGCTTATGCAGGGCAGAGAAAATTTCGACCTTTGGGCGCTTGTCTCAAAAAATAAAGACAATAAATACAATCGAAAGTGAGCACTCATTTTTTGTTTTTTCCCATTTTCGTCCAGTGCAATAAAATCAGAAATCATATAACCGTTTGGTCAGGGTCAGTGTTTCTTTTGGTCATTGGATTTTCCTTTGCGTGGGTTCTCTCCGGGTTCTCTGGCTTCCTCCCACACACCAAAAACTTTACTGTTAGGTTAATTGGTAACTCTAAATTGTCCCTAGGTGTGAGAGAGAGAGAGAGAGATAATGAATGGTTGTTTGTCTCATTTGTCTCTTTGTGGCCCTGTGATGAATTTATGACCTGTCCAGGGCAGTGGCGGCTGGTGGATTTTTCTCCAGGGGGGGCTACAACTCCAAAATAGGCTCATCTCCAAAAGCAATCATACTTGTACTAAGTTGTATCACGCCAGTGTATTTATTAAACAAATCCAAATAATAA
>JARVGW010219392.1:0-13401 GCA_031762495.1 Anablepsoides rubrolineatus | reverse complement strand
CACACACACACACACACACACACACACACACACACACACACACACACACACACTATGTCTCTCTATCCATGTGGGGACTTTCCATTGACTTCCATTCATTGTTTGGAAATTTTATATCCTAACCCTGACCATTTATCCTAACCCTAACCTCACAGGCCTACCTGACCCTTAACTAACCTAAACTCAATTCACATCTTGGTCCTAAAACGATCCCCCCACCCAAAATCAGCTTTCAAAGTTGTGTGGGCTTTGGTCCCCACAAGGAGCATCCGGTCCCCACAAGGCTGCATTTTCCTGAAAAATCATCCCCACCAAGTATCAAAAACATGGGCACACACACTCACACTCTTTTCACAGAAAGGCACACTCTTGGTTTGAGCTTGGCGGTGGGACAGGTTAGGGAGAGGCTGCCTTCATTTGGAGATATTCACTTTGTTGTTGTTCCAATGATGATTAAGGTCAACCCTTCTAGGAACATAAATTAAAGCGACTGAGGATGTGATTCATTCTGTACTTTGGAAGCACCATGAATGGTTTTCACGATTGTGGAAATTACTGGAAACATTAGGTGCTGGGTCAGTTTTACTGTTTTCAGTCTGCCAAGACCGAAACAGTTCTAGTGAAAGTATTGGAGCATGTGAGGGAAATTTAATGAGGCATATGAATGTGGGCAGGAAACACTCAATAAGCTATTTTTACATCACTGAATGAACTCCAACTGTCTAAAACAGAGAGAAAAATAAAAATTTTGTCAGGTGTTACAAATCAGTCAGAGGGAAGTTTATACACTGGAAAAGTTTCCTTCATTTCTTTGTAACAGATTTTACATAGTTCAAAGTTTCTGTGTGGAGCTATTTCTAATTTATCATTATTGTGTAAATGCTATTGAGCTCCATGCCCCCAGTACCGGGGGGCAAAGCCGATTTTCCCATTTTCTATTTATTTTAACTTCTGTTAACCTAAAACCAGTCAATCGAACCTGGACATGTTTGGTATCAGTAGAAACCTAAGAATCTTGGATCATGTACTATGATTTCTCCAGTGCTTTCAACACCATCAAGCCAGGACTTCTGAGGGACAAGCTGGAGCTCCCTAAAGTGGACGACCACATGTCCCAGTGGATTCTGGACTGCCTCAATGGGCGCCTGCATTATGTGATAACACAGGGCTGTGTCTCAGACACGCTGGTCTGCAGTATGGTGGCTCCTCAGGGAACTGTGCTGGCATTGTTCCTGTTCACCCTCTACACTGCAGACTTCACCATCAACACCCGGGGCTGCTACCTCCAGAAGTTCTCTGATGAATCTGCCATAATCGGTCTCATCACAGGTGAGGACGACTCAGAGTACAGACAGTGGACTCAGAGGACAGACAGTGGACTCAGGGCTTTGTGGACTGGTGCCAGCGGAACCACCTTCTGATCAACGCTGCTAAAACCAAAGAGCTGGTGGTGGACTTCTGCAGACACAGACCCACCTCACTGACACCGGTGAACATCCAGGGAATGGACATTGAGATAGTGGACTCTTATAAGTACCTGGGTGTTCACCTGAACAATAAACTGGACTGGACTCACAACACGGATGCTCGTTACAGAAAGGGTCAGAGCAGACTCTACCTGCTGAGGAGGCTGAGGTCTTTTAGAGTGCAGGGGGCGCTCCTGAAGACCTTTTTTGACTCTGTGGTGGCATCAGCCATTTTCTACAGGGTGGTTAGCTGGAGCAGCAGCTTATCTGCAGCTGAGAGGAGGCGGCTGGAAAAGCTCAACGGGAAGGCCAGCTCTGCGCTGGGATGCCCCCTTGACCCAGTGCAGGTGGTGGGAGACAGAAGAACTCTGACTAAAATAACATCATTGATGGACAACATCTCCCACCCCATGCATAAAGCTTTGGCTGAACTGGAGAGCTCCTTCAGCGACAGACTGCTGCATCCGAGGTGCACAAAGGAGCATTATCGCAGATCCTTCCTCCCAGCAGCTGTCAGACTGTATAACGAGCACCACGTCCAAAAATCACAATAAGTTTTTACACACCTGCTGCTGCCCACACAATCATTTGTACTGATACTATTCATTGTCATTACTCATCTGAACAATCATTTGCACTACTACTCATTTATGTTATTAATAATCTGAGCAATCCTTTGCTCTGTTATTACCCATTTTAACCTTTAAAATAATTAGATTAGATTAGATTAGATTCCCTTGAAAAAGAGATCTGAGATCTCAACGGGACTTGCCTGGTTAAATAACGGTAAATAAAAAAATTTAAAAAATTAGATTAGATTAGATTAGATTAGATAAGGCCTTTATTGTCATCGTACAGAGCACAATGAAATTACATTTCAGAACACCCATTCAGAAGAATTCTGCTGTAATTGCACATCTGTGTTTCTTGTCTGCACTGTGATACTTTACAGTTAATAGTCTGTTGCGATTGTTTTGCACTGAAAAAAGGAAAATTCTAATTCCTAATGTCAAACTCTGATAAGTAACTACACTCTCCAAAACATATCTTTTTTATTCTTGCACGATACTTTATTTTATATTTTTATTATTAGTCGTATCATTGCTAGTTAGTGGTAATTTCGTTTTTGTGCACTGTCTATAGTTTGTAAACGAACTTCCATACGTATGCTGTTGTGACACCTGAATTTTCCCTCGGGGGGACAACAAAGGCTATTTATATACTATTCTATTCGCTTTTATCATTCTGTTATTTTTTAGATTTACCTGTCCTCTTTGGTACTTTTTTGATATTTGCATTTAACTAGCCATTGGTACTTTTAACACATTTTGTATTTTTAGCTTGCTTTGCTACTTTAAAGCTAGTGGTTTGCTGCTTTTGGCTTTTAGCTGGCATTTAGCTTCTTTTAACTTGCTGTATTGATCCCCAGGTGGGGAAATTTTTTCTCTGCATTTGACCCATCCACAGATGTGGAGCAGTGGGCTGCCAATTACAGCGCCCGGGGGAAAGTGGGGCTGGCTGGTTCTGGGAGTCGAACCGGCAATCTTCCGATCACCAACTCGGCTTCCCTACCAACTGCGCAACCACTCCCCCATTTTAGGTTTAAAAACTCAGTCTAAGGTCGTTGTTTATTAGCAATGATCAGCACAACTAGCATTCACACTGAATTTTTGAAGAAAATACAGTTTCTCTAGTTTTTCAAGTAAAGCAGAATAAATAATTTTATGTTTAACTTGCTCCACGCTGACACAAAAGCTGAACCAACGTTCCAACTTCTTAAAAGACATTTGGCTGAATTAAAGTAGGATTCTTAACATCAGGAGCAGATTTTAATGGTCACCAAAGGTAGATACAGTTTTGTTCTGTTCGTCATACAGTGTCAGAAACAAAGACTTTGAATAAAATTCTCCATTTTTTTTAAATTATGGATATTATCAACTACTTGTCATAGTCTGTGTCTCTGGGTTCTTGGTTTTTCTAGTGTTTCTGTTCCCCTGTGTTTTCTCTGCCCTTCAGCCCCGCCCTCGCTCACCTGTTTCCTCTTGTGTCTGCGTCAGGTGTTTCTTGTTGTCCTAATTAGTTTCCCCTTTATATTCTGTGTTCAGTCCTCAGTGTTTGTCGGATCATTGTGTTGTGTCTCGTGCCTGCTTGTTTCCCGTGAGTACCTGAGAGTATTTTGAGCTGCCTCGTCAGCCTTTTTGTTCACTTTGAGCCTGCCTGCGCCCTGGGTTTGTTCCCGCCGCCCAATCCTGTCATAATGATCTGACCACGCACCCAGCCTGCAGGCAAGTTTTTTTGTTCTGGTCTGCCTCTCGACGAGGCAGATAATTTTTTGCCCGTCTCCTCGCCTGGCCCCATCTTGACTTTTTTCTCCTCTTCTGCCTGTGAGGAGCCGGTCCCATCACTGCCACCGTGGGAGGATGAGGTGACAAGCCCTCTGATCACCGGGTCACTGATGATCCTCCGGTGGTCCTCCACGCTGGCAGATAAAGAGCTCCTGTGCCGGCAGATCGAAGACGTCATGGCGAGGCGTCCCGATCTGCTGTCCCTGCCTGGCCACCGGAGGGTCAGCGATTACGCTCGGCGGATCCTGGCCGAGCGTCTCAACGCCCACCCTCCCACCCCTTCTGTGTTTCCTGGTCCGGCCGCTGCGGTGCCTGGGCTTTCGCTGCCCGAGTCGGCTGTAGTGGCTTCCGAATCATCTGAGTCATCTGGGTCGTATGAATCGTCTGAATCGTCTAAGTTTGTTCCCGAGTTTCCTGAGTTGGCGATTCCAGTGGTCCCAGAGTTGGTGGTCTCAGTCCCAGAGTTGGTGGTCCGAGTGTCTCCAGTGCCGGCCCCTCGAGTGTCTCCAGTGCTGGCCCCTCGAGTGTCTCCAGTGCCGGCCCCTCGAGTGTCTCCAGTGCCGACCCCTCGAGTGTCTCCAGTGTTGGCTGCCGTCGCCTCCTCATTGCTTGGGTCTGCTTCCGTCGCCTCCTCATCGCTTGGGTCAGCTGCCGTCGCCTCCTCAGTGCCTGGGTTGTTGCTCGTCGCCTCCTCATCACCTGGGTCGTCGCCCATCGCCTCCTCATCACCTGGGTCGTCGCCCATCGCCTCGTCATTGCCTGGGTCGTCGCCCATCGCCTCCTCATCGCCTAGGTCGTCGCCCATTCCCTCCTCATCGCCTGGGTCGGCTGCCGTCGCCTCTTCATCGCTTGGGTCGGCTGCCGTCGCCTCCTCATTGCTTGGGTCGGCTGCCGTCGCCTCCTCAGCGCCTGGGTTGTCGCCCGTCGCCTCCTCATCACCTGGGTCGTCGCCCATCGCCTCCTCATTGCCTGGGTCGTCGCCCATTCCCTCCTCATCGCCTGGGTCGTTGCCCATCGCCTTCTCATCACCTGGGTCGTCGCCCATCGCCTCCTCATCGCCTCTGTCACCTGTGTTCGCCATTTTCGTCTGCTCCCGCCTCCTCCCTTGGCTCCTCGTCTGCTCCAGTCTCCTCCCTTGACTCCTCGTCTGCTCCCGTGGCTCCTCGTCTGCTCCCGTCTCCTCCCGTGGCTCCTCGTCTGCTCCCGTCTAATCCCGTGGCTCCTCGTCTGACCCTGTTGAGCCTCCTGATCCTGGGGGGCCTCCGGTTCCTCTGTGGCCTCTGGTTGGATGGTTTCCTGGCCGTCCTCCTGGTTTTGTTGTGTGTTCTTGTTGAGTCTGTCACGTCTTGTGTTCCCTGTACCTGCGCCTCTCCTTTTTCGACGGCTGGAGCCGTCGTTAAGGGGGAGGTACTGTCATGGTCTGTGTCTCTGGGTTCTTGGTTTTTCTAGTGTTTCTGTTCCCCTGTGTTTTCTCTGCCCTTCAGCCCCACCCTCGCTCACCTGTTTCCTCTTGTGTCTGCTCCAGGTGTTTCTTGTTGTCCCAATTAGTTTCCCCTTTATATTCTGTGTTCCGTCCTCAGTGTTTGTCGGATCATTGTGTTGTGTCTCGTGCTTGCTTGTTTCCCGTGAGTACCTGAGAGTATTTTGAGCTGCTTCATCAGCCTTTTTGTTCACTTTGAGCCTGCCTGTGCCCTGGGTTTGTTCCCGCCGCCCAATCCTGTCACTACTATTCTTGCCAGAGTTTTAAACTAAAATCATACATTGTTGACAAATGAACTCATTATGGGTCTGATCAAACTTTGAAAATAGTCTTTGGTACAATTTTATGTGATATAAGATTTTTCTTAATCTGTTAGCACTCATAGTGGTATGCCTCTCAGCTACTACCACATCAGTTTTAGCTTAATGTCAACTGAACCAATGAAGTATTTCTGTTTTAAGGTTGGACCTTAGAAAGTAGGAGCTGCAACCTTCCTGCCTTAAAAAAACACCTGAGGTCTAATGTGTTTTTTAAGGTTTTAAATGTGCTAACAGACAAATAGACGCACACAAATACATGGACAAAACATCATTACTTGGCTTTCATCTTTCAGCAACAGGCAAGAAAAATACTATAAATAATGTCTTGTCTACTTACTTATCACTAAGTACAGTATTATTATTAGTAAGTAAGGGAAGTAGTGATTGAAAAATACAAGTGAAATGGATTTGAAATGACAGCAATATAAGAAAAACTCCCAATAGGGTGAATATTTTTATTGGCATTATATTTCACTGTAACTAAACAAACAACGGGACTTTTAAGGGACCCCCGAATGCCCCAAAACATAATAAAACAAAACATATAAATTATTTTAGAGCCTGAGGGTGTTTAACAACACTTTATAAACTGAGTTTCATGTGATCTATCATTGCTCTTCAGCTATTTGCTATAAGAAACAAAGTGACTATTTTTAAAATAAACAAAGAAAATTCTGTTTGTGTACTATGATGTGTAGATGATAAATGTTCAGTGTATTTTAAGCCTTAAAATGAGGATAAATTATATAATTTAAACCCAGAACTAATAATACTGTTAGTTTTTACATTTTCCCACCATATGTCCTTCTGTTTAACTTCATTTTTTATATACTTTTCCTTTCTGTGTTATATGTTACAACAGTTTACCATGTCCCATTGGCAACCCTGCCTGGCACATTGTTTATTTGCCCCAATAAACAAAGAAAAAACATTTTGTGTAAGCAGGGTCTTATTTACTTCCACACTTTGCTAAACCAAAACAGGCAGGAAAGACTTAGTAGCTGTTTGCAGTTGCAGCCAATTTCAGGCCTCAAAAGTTGAGACATTAATCAAATCCTTTCTATGGTGGCAGACATCCGATTACAGAAGACTGTAAAACAAATATGTCACTGTCAGTGAGGTGATACAACAGGCATTTAGGAGATTGCATTAAGTTGATGGCTCAGCTGAATAGGAAGGTAAGCTAAAGTGGATCAGGGCCTCTGAAAACTGCTCAACATGGTGGGAGGTGTAGGGTTAGATAGTGAAAGAATAAAAGCTGTATTCACTATCCCATTTACTGCCTAATCGTATTATTGTTGTTTTTACCTTTGTCTTTTATTTAAGCTGATAGCCTGTACTGAATGTGTGGGACAGCTGGTGTAGAACCAATAATAAAAGATCAGTGCAGGGTGGAGAATTTCCATGTTTTTCACATTCATGTGATTTAATCAACATGCTGGAAAATGTTTCAAAATTGCACAACCAAAATGTGCAAAAATGTATTTCATGAATTTAACATGTTTTTATCTGTAAAAACCTACTTGTCCACATGTGAAGTTTGTGTAATTTTTTTTGTATTGCAAATAAATAACAAGAAACAATATGTATATCAAGGTAGGAAAACCATTTTACTGCTCAGTGAAAACAGTGTTGTTGTCTACAGATGGTCTTCCTGACCCAGAGGGAACAGCCCCCTTCTCTAAGGAAGTTCAAGCCAAAAAGCTCCATCCTGACTCCCCCTACAGGCTCACCACCTGCAGGGAGAGCAGATGAGGTAGGGTGTGCTGTAAGCCAAGTAGGGACAGGTCCTTAGGTCTACTGTTTTCTGGTGTCTTAGCTTTGCAATGCCATTGGAAGTTTAAATACATCTGACTGGTTCAATTCCCCGCTATACAGTCGCATTTGAAGTGTCCATGGGCAAGACACTTAGTCCCCACTTTCTCTGATGTGTGTCCCATTAGTGTATGAATATGATATAAAGCACTGATCAGTCTCCATAAGATGATTTGTACATTTTAGCTTTGTAGAGATCTAGTAGAGTGCTGAATGAATGAATGAATGAGGGCACAGATTGTAGTGTGCAGTGCTTTGAGTATCCTGGTTGGATAGAAAGGTGCTATATAAGTACAGTCCATTTACCATTTACTATCAGGCCATGAAGTCTACAATGTGTGCAGGGACAATAGTAGATATGTGTAAGGATATGATTGGACATTTTCCTGTAAAAATAAAGAGAAGATTCTGCAGACATAGCAATAAAAGCTATACCAATAACCTCTGCAGGAATTGCAGTGTGCTTTTTACACTTTCCAGATGAAAAGAACAGCTTTTTGGAATACTGCTGTACACAAGTGGTTATTGCCATCTCCCACTAATCTGGGTTCCAACATGTCCTGGTTCCACACCAAAGTGTTCATTCAGGTTATTTTTTTGTGCCCAATAAGTTTAGATTCATAAAATTCTGACTACTGTGTGATTATTAGGCATATTATTTACTGTTATAGAGCTTTGTAAGCAATCCATAGTGCAAATCAACCCTTCTCTAAAAACTTACTAAAACATCAGAAATTATGTAACTTTTCAATTCTGCTTCAGGGGTCTCCTTTAACGTCATATCCTCCTGAGACCCTGTGTCCTCCTAAGAGGACATTGAGATAGAAAAAAATGCACATGCTAACAAAGCTCAGGTCTCAGGAGGATAAAATAGGTAAAAAATAATTGTTTTGCTCCTTTATCTATTTTTGGGTTTTATAGGGTTAAACTGATTTGTTAAAACTAATTCAACCTGGAATATTTTGTGGATTGATGTATTTGGTGCTGCTGACTTCAGCCTGACCTCGACCCCTTTATCACAGAAAATATTTCTTTATTTAACTCATATTGCACTTTTTACTTTTCCCACCTTTTTAGTTTCTCTGCTCCACCCATCTCTTTCTCCTTTCTTTCCAACGTGTTTGCTAATTTTACCTGCTTACCTTTCCTCTTTCTCTTGTTTCAATTTGGGAGGGAGTGCACACCGAGCTGCAGCTTCCTGCTCTTGCTCCACTGCAGAGCCGCTGTTTACAGATGGGAAGTTTAGGGCAAACATGTGGACTGAATAACAACCTGGCATTTCTTTGTCTGTAGCAGCCCGGGTTGTGGTTAAAATGTGGACTGTATTAATAACAATACATGTATTTTTCTTACACATAAGGGGACCGGAGTTGAGTTTTTGGCATTTGTCTGTTCTCAGCGTGAGAAATTGGGATTGTGGCGTGAGAGCATGTGAAGACCCTCAGATGCGTGACTCTCACAACCAATGTGTGAGAGTTGGCAGTCTTAACCCTGGAACATACCTCTTTTTTTCACTTCAGTAGAAAAAAGAACTAAATATTAGTTATATTAGTTTCTTAATTTCTTCATCATCAGTGATTTTTTTTTTTTTTTGGAACATACTTGTTTCAAAGCTGAACAGTCAATGCGCCTTCAAGTGGTTGTGCGGCATTTGTTTTTGCACACACCTTTTATAGGCCCGGAGACACACCTTGCTGAGCTCCTGGGAACCCCCTCCCACTGCAGCATACGTCACAGTGTAGAGTTTCTGTGCACAATGTCTGTTTTATCTCCATTCATGAGTTTTTCATGGTTTGACTATCTTTATAAAAGTCTACTTCCAGGTAATGGTCAGCTCTGGAAGCAACTGAGTGGTTGAAGTAAAATGCAGTGTCCGAGCATTTTCAGCACAGACAAACACGCCCACTAACTTCAGAGCAATCACACATTACCATCGTAGCTGGAGGGGGTTAAAAAGTTCTGCCGGCGGGTTGTGCCAAAACGGGTGGCTGAGTTGACGCTGAGAACACAGGTGATGTAGTTTTCATCATGAAAATGCGACAATCTGTGTCGACTTGCTTTAGGCTATAGGGCTTAAAACTAAATTTAGAAGATTGGTTGCCAAACATTAAAATTATCATAAGGAAACAAAAACAGAACAAGTGATAAGGAACAATAATGCATTAGAGTGCATTTTAGGACACTCAGCAATGCTTTGCATTATTCATTCCCACACAGATGATGGTTCATTGTAGCCACAGCTGGACAACTCCCCTAACCACTCTGCCACAGCCACCACATAATGAAGATTTGAAAGAGACCAATATACCTGAAGAGATCTCAGTGTATCTGTAAGAAAAATATATTTATAATTTAAGAAAAAAATTTGATATATAAATGGCCAAAATAGCACAAAATATGCAGAAGCAGTTAAACCACAAAAATTACATGAAGACAGGATAGATAGAACTTGACACCAACCGTCGCTGATGTTCCCTGTCGCAGGCCTTCATTTTTTAAATCATCTCATAAGATGAACAGAAGGACTGATGGACGGAAAGCATTCACCGCCTCGGCGAAAGAGGACAAAAAGGAATAACATTAAACTAAATACTGACTCAGCATTCACAAAGCAAAACTAAAAACAACTATATTTGAATTTTCAACTGAATTTACACTTAATATATGACTTGGTTTCAAATAAAGCTGGACTTTATAGATACACAAGAACTCAGGATGAGTCAAAAAACAAATTTATGGATCAGTAGCTGTTGCAGCTCAAGCGTCCTCTGATCTGTAAAGCAGCCTGCTTATAAAGATCATGGCTGCACAGTGGGTGCTGGCTGGGCTGCTGTTTTCTGACAATGTTGGTGTGCACAGAAATAAATAAATTACCAGGTAATGATATTAAAAGCACAAAGTCGTTAAGATGCCAAGTTACAGCACAATAAATCCAGTCATGGCTTCTACAGCCCTTCCCCACACAGGGTAATTAAATTAGATTTATAAGCCATATTACATCAGTGCTAGATACTTCATCCACCCTCAGCTCTCGAACTGTTCCTCCTTTCTGCCCTGCTTTATTAGACGACTTGACAGCTAGCAAAAAATATGGTGGAATGTTTCAAGTCCCAGGCTGCTGGAGCTCTGCTCGGGCCACTCTGTCTTTGGTGGTGACAGTGGTGTCCACTGGTAATATATGAAGTGCTCCACTTCTCTGCAGAGCAAGGTAGTAGCTTCTGGTGCAGTCAGACAGCTTCATCATCGTCCACGATCTCTGCTGTCACGTAACCTCAGAGACCCTCGTCCACCTCAGTGAGATTCTTCAGTTGTTTTTGACAAGAATGAGACCTCAGAAGATCAACTCTGAGTTTTATCTGTATTGTCACTGTCTTTGTCTTGTTTTAATAATGAAAAAAAAGAATAAGCCTAGATGTGAATAGCTGTTCACTCCCTCAAAAGTTAGTGATTTGTGTTGCCACTGTTTGCAGCAGATGCAGCATCAGTTGTCATCAGGTTTGCTCAATAAGCTTGATATTTGTTATCATTGTGTTGTTGTGTTGTATGTTTTGCTGGACCATCCCAGGACCTTTAATTGGTTCTCCACTGGAATGTTGCTTCAGTGTTATCTATAGTTTGCTCCAGAGCCCTAGAGAGAGAGAGAGAGTTGCGACACTCCCACTGACATCCATAGAAGGAACGCGGCAGTCACGATATTCATGGAGCTGCCAATACAGGGTTCCTACAGCTTAAGGCAAGTTAAATCTCTAAGTGTTTTTAATACTTTTTAATGCCACTTGAAAGGAAATTTAAGACCAACTTCACATTAAACACAAACGTGAAAAAAAAAAAAACAGAAACAAATTTATCCAAATGTTTTTTTTAACACAAAACAACTAGCTGCGCTAAAGTTAGTAAATTGTTTTAAAAAAATGTTACCAATTATTTTAATATTTGAGACAAATACAATCATCCTACTTACAATGTGTTAACATTTTTAAGACCTTAAAGGCTATTTAAGGCCTTATTTTTGGATCGAAGAATTCAATGCCTTTTAAGATTTTTAAAGAGCCGTGGGAACCCTGCGGTAGTTTCTAACAGCAGTAGAGCCAGCACTGGATGCACTTCATTTTTGGTGTTTCCAAAGATTTTTCTCTGGTAAGTTGATGAAATTATATGTTTTGCCACTGTGCAGTGTTTAGCTGACTGCTCTGTACCACAATCAGCAGTAATATTTTGTAGCCAGTTTTAGTTAATAAATTGTGTATAATACGATCGTGTGTATAATACGATCTCATGTATAATACGACACCCTTTTTTAGCTTAAAAAGCATAAAAAATTTCATTCTCATATTACCTCTAATTTCATACAAACTTCAGGATTATACAGTCTTTGTAGTCTTTATACAGATCAGTAAAATGATAATTTGACTGTTGTATCAGTTTTGTTTATTTTATTTTAACAACATATGTACTAAAAGGTATATAATAGTAACTACAACAAAGTCTTTCAATGTGAAATTTAGCAATACTTATTTATTAACTGGTGTGATATAACAAACAGACAGAGCTATGAGGCTCTCACAAGTGTGAATGAAGCTGAATCAAAAGTCTTCAAAATCAGGCTCACCATCATCTGTATCACCAAAAGGTTTCTGGTATAATCCTCCTCTGTAATAAAGGCATCAGAATCCCACTCAACAGCAATCTCATCCTCTGTGTCTCACAAGCTTTTTTCAGGTAGACCAACTTTTACAGAATATCAGTAGACAGCAGCCATTAGAGCCGACCATGTGTTAGAGGTAGGCTCGCTTCAACTACTTTTTACAAGGTGGTCTCAATTCTGGCATTTTGTGAATGAGGCAGATATTTCAGTTAAAATACATCCGTCCGTCCGTTTTCTTCCGCTTATCTAGGGTCTGGTCGTGTGGGCAGCAGTTATGAACAGAATCTGTGACAAAGGGCAACCTTGGCGGAGTCCAACTCTCACCGGAAATGAGTCCGACTTACTACCGGCAATGCGGACCATGTTCTGACACCGGTCATACAGGGACCCAACAGCGCGTATCAATGGGCCTGGTACCCCTTACTCCCGGAGTACCCCCCACAGGAGTCCCAGAAGAACAGGCTCGAACGCCTTCTCCAAGTCCACAAAACACATGTAGACTGGTTGGGCGAACTCCCATACACCATCCAGGATCCTGCTGAGGGTATAGAGCTGGTCCGCTGTTCCACGACCAGGACAAAAACTACACTGCTCTTTCTGAATCCGAGATTCAACTATCCAATGGACCCTCCTCTCCAGGACCCATGAATAGACCTTACCAGGGACACTTAGAAGTGTGATCGCTCTATAGTTGGAACACATTCTGCGGTTCCCCTTTTTTAAATAGGTGGACCACCACCCCAGTCTGACAATCCAGGGGAACTGCCCCTGATGTCCACACAATATTGTAGAGTAGCGTCAACCAATGCAACCCCACAACATCCAGAGCCTTAAGGAACTCCGGGCGAATCTCCTACAACATCCCGTGTTGAGGTCAGCAGCGCACCATCCCCACCATAAATAGTGTTGGTGTTGAACCACTTTCCCCCCTGAGACACCGGATGGTGAAACAGAATCACCTCGAAGCTGTACAGAAGTCTTTTTCCATGGCCTCCAAAATCCTCCCACACCCGAGTTTTTGCCTCAGTGACCACCCGAGCTGCAATCCGCTTGGACTGCAGAAACCTATCGGCTGCTTCCGGAGTCCCGCGAGCCAAAAAGGCCCGATAAGACTCCTTCTTCAGCCTGAGAGCATGGGCAGAGGCAGGGGCGGCTGTGGAAGAGTGGTTAGGGGAGTCGTCCTGGAACCGGAAGGTCACTGGTTGATTGTACTGTTAGCTTTGTAGGAGATCTGTTAGAGTACTGTGTGAATAGGTAAATGAGGGCACAGATTGTAGTGTGAAGCGCTTTGAGTATCCTGGTTGGGTAGAAAGGCGCTATACAAGTACAG
>JARVGW010219368.1:0-13418 GCA_031762495.1 Anablepsoides rubrolineatus | reverse complement strand
CGTAATATCACTAAAATTAGAAACATTTTGTCCAAAAATGATGCAGAAAAACTCATCCATGCATTTATCACGTCTAGACTGGATTACTGTAATTCTTTATTATCATGGACATACCATTTTGAACAATGCACATTTTTCCTACAATTTGACATCTTAATATTTTGGCTTCAGTTGTTACAGTCAACAATGACTTTTTATTAGCTGTTATCTCATAAATCACTGGATGGATTTTAATGAAACTCTCAAAAAGTAATCATTAGATGTACATCTTCGACTAAGTCAACCTAATGAAGAGTGGCTGCTACAGCTAATGTACCTTTACCAACACAAAAATTGATATGACTTGGTCCGAATTACAGATAATGAGGTAAGGTTTACGTGGGAGTAGCTGAGAGTTATCCTCAACAAAAACTCTGAGCACTAACATGTCTCACAATAAGTGGCTGTGGCAGATATTTCAAATTCAAACTCTGGCATCAAAGGAGGTAGACGGTGCATGTTTCTTCAAGAACTGGCAAGTCTTTGAAATTACAGGTTTGACTTTAACTTTGCTTATAAATCTAAATACTGATTTGGTTAATATGTAAGATTCATAACATAGACAAAAGTACAAATGTATTGTGTTTTCATACTATCATTAATATTTGGGCTGGATTTGTTAGTAGTTAGTATTTTTAAAAAGTTGGGAGAAATTTATCTCAAGTGAACATTTTTGGTTACATAGCTATGAAACACTGGATGAAGTTTTACAAAGATCTTCTATAGATGAAGGATCTCCATGGGGATTCTTTGTTGTTTGAGAAGAATCTGAAATAAGGAGAAAAAAAAATCAGGTTCACTTTTAAATTTCTTAGAAAAACTGTTGAAGTGAATACTGTAATGACAGAATGTGTGTTATTTTCTTCTTTACAATCAGTAGTCAAGAAAACTTTGTATTAGTAAAATGTAGATGAGTGTTTTAGTATAAGACATAATTGCGTGATCTGTAGAAAAAGGATGAATCAATAAAAAATGCTGTAATGTCAGGTTAACACGTTTGAACTGTAGATGAGAACATGTCCCAAGCTGCCTGCAGATACCCACAGTAGTAGTGTCTCAGAGACCTGCAGAGACCAACAGTGTTCAAGCCATGAAGCTGTCAGCCATGAAGAAAGATAGAGGAAAAGGCTGTTTGAACTGACAGACGTTTTGCAAAAGTGGGCTTGCAATTCCAGATTTATATGCAAGGGGAAAATCCCAGCTGGAGTTTTTGGAACCCTTAGTTATACATATGAGACTATTAATCATTGGGAAAAAACAGTTTCAGATTAAAACATGTAGATCTAAGAGAAATATCAATCCAACCTTGTCATAGCTTTTAGTTGAACATTGTAGGTTTGGGTGATCATGTACTAAATCTTAATAACGCTCATAAAAGTGAGAAGTTTTGAGAATGTTGCTTTTAGATAAATAAGATGTTTTGTTTTACGTATGATGTAGATGCATGACTACTGAACGATAAAATGTAATCAAGATAACATGAGCACCATATATACATGCTCTGGGACATAAAGTCACATGTTATAGGTTTTAAAAGTTACATAGACTATATCATGAGTGTGTAAAAAAAACTAAGGGTCATAAAATGTGAAACAATGGAGGAAATCAGGTTGCACCCCTGGGAGATGAAGTTAGACCAGACAAAGATGGTTTGGACATGTCCAGAAGAGGAACAGTGGGATTGAGGACAGAGTGAAGTAGAGGAGTGTGACATTCTGTGGTAACCCTAAAGAGAACAGCTGAAAGATGATTCATTTAAAAAAAGCATATTTTTGTCTTTGTTTTACATATAAGCCTTGAGTTTGTTTTATTATTTTATTCCTTATAGTAAGTGTCTGTTTTTCCATCACTCACATACTGAGATTCTTTTTTTTCCATACGTTTTTTGGCACGCATCTCATTCCGCATTTGTTGTGCTATTTTAACAATTCATACATCAAATTGTTCAGCTCTTTCAGGACATTTCAGCTATGACCTTTGGTATTTCAGTTATTAATACTTTTTTTTTGCTATTTCTCTTTTATGGCCACATTTTTTCCATTGAAAATGAATGGAGCCGTTTTCAACATCCTTAAAATCCTTCAAAATGTTTCTCAACCTTTACAACACCCTATATCTTTTGTTCTGGTTCTGCTCTTTTTAACTTCCTTGTGCTAACTTTAGCTTTTTTAATGCAATTTCAGCTATATTTCTGCTGTTCTTTGGTTATTTTCTGCTTTTTTGTGCTTATTTCTGCTAATTTGAGCTGTGTATGCTTCCTACAGTTGCTTTCTGTTATATTCAGCTATTTGCTGAAAATGTAACTAATGTTCAGCTGTCATTAGCTAAAGTTAGCTTTTTGAGCTACTTTCTCATTTTGGTGACTATTTCTGCTTAGTTCACCATACGTGTGCTCCTTATGCCTCCTTATGCTAATTTAAGGGGGGATGTTTTAGCTACTGAATTTTACAACAAATTAAATTTTTTTCTGCTTTTTAAACCCCTTTCACCATCTATGTGCCATTTTCAACTGGTGTCTGCTACTTTTAGCTTATTTTTATGTTGATTTTAGCTTTATTTCTGATCTAAATAACTTTAATGTTATTTGGACTGATCAGTTTTTTTTGTACAAGAAAATATACTGCCTGGCCAAAAAAAGATGTCACCACCAAAAAAAAAAAAAAAGAAAAGCAGCTAGCTTTGATTATGACACACATTCACTGTGGCATTGTTTGGATAAGCTTCTGCAATGTCACAAGCTTTATTTCCATCCAGTGTTGAATTAATTTTATACCAAGATCTTGCATTGATCTCCAGCACATCTCAAAGATTCTCAATGGACTCTGTGGAGCCAATCCATGTGTGAAAATGATGTCTCGTGTTCCCTGAACCACTCTTTCACAATTCCAGCCTGATGAATCCTGGCATTGTCACCTTGGAATATGGGATGATATGCCATCAGGGAAGAAGCAATCCATTGATGGAATATATTCAGGTAGCTGACCTCATTCTTTGAGCACAAACTGTTGCTGAACAACTGCAGCAACCTTACATCATAGTACTTGATTAAATCCAGGTGAACACTTTTTTTTGGTCAGGCAGTGTACTTCAACTGGCAAATTAGCTAATACAAATATTCATATTTTATGAATTATTTCAAATACAAAATAAACTAACCAGGGACTGAACCTACAAATAGCTCTTGACTAAAGGCTTACAAAGAAATGCTCCAACATGTACCATTATTTATGTTTTAGCCCAATTAAAAAAATATATCCATCAGTTTGTTCAAATTTAAATTTACCTTTCTTCCTGTAGAAGTCACAGGCTGTTAGGAGAACTAGTAGACCACTACCTCTGAACATATCAGTCCAATCAACAATGCAATCATTGTATTGTATCCATTCATCATAAGGTTACCACCGGAGGACCCTGAAACACAATAGAAATCTAGTTTAGCAATCAAAATGTGATTCCACCATTTTAGAGGCAACAATAACTCTGAAAGAGCAATACTTTGTTGATAATCAAGAATATAAACTCAACATACACCTAAGAAGTACTTAAGTATTTAAACATGGCAAAAATCTATATCCACTGAAAAAACTGTAGATTTCATTATATAACTGCTGGTTTTGGTGTGGATATGTTCAAAGTAGTTTGTTGTTTTTATGACAGATAACAGAAAAAATGCTGTCCAAAATGTCCCTCGTGTGGAGCAAAGAGGGGAATTGCAAATACCTGCCGTTCATCTTGTGAGCTAGATAATTTGAAAAATAAGTGAGGTACAAACTTCATTTTTGGTGAATGGTTGCATACATCAGTGAAGGTATTTTTATATACTTATCACTGTGTTGAATATTACTTAATTTAAGTAAAAAAAAGAAATTTTCAGCAGTTTGCTGCAGTTAATATCATTACAATGTTGTGAATATTCAGGTGTTTTCCTTTTTAAGTACATAAACTTTATTTTATTTATTTGTCATGCTGGAGTTGGAATGTTAAACTTATATTTAGTACACTAATCAGCAGATTTGTGTTTTATTGTAAAGTTGACTGTTCTGATTTGTGTTTAACTATATTTTCTACAGATTTATTTAGGGCAGAATTACAATTGCATCTTATAGCCACACCTTTGTTTTTGCTATTTAACAGACAGTAGTTATTATTTATATTAATTGCATTTACAAAACATGAGATAAATGTAAAATTCAAAACATTATATAGATAGCCTACAACAAAATCCAAATCTTTCATTAGAAATAAACAGAGAGAGAAAACTTACCAGGAACAGACACCAAGGTTAATTCTGAATGAATTTCATGGCAGATGTCTTTTTGCATTAAAGCACAATAATAGTGGCCCTTCTTGGTCACTAAAGTCTGGAGGTAGATCTTGTCTTTATTTTTATTATTTGGGACATATTTATTAATAGTGACATTAGCACTGTCTCGCAGCTCCAGTTCAGGTGGTTGAACACCTCTTTCAGCCTTACATTCCACCAGAAAACCATTACTTCTTTCTTCAGCTATCCTTATACTTGGCTTTGGACATGCATCTGCAATGAATAAAATAAATGAATGAATGAATAAATAAATAAATAAATAAATAAATAAATAATTAATTTATGAATAAAAATTAAAGACTTGTTTAATAATTCTGTGGTGTGCAATTAAAGAGATTTTTATAAGAGTTGGTAAAGTGAGCTTGGATGAAAAATTTGAACAATGTTCACTTGAAAGCAAATCCTCCTAATTGGTAACCATTTATACTGCAATGAGGGAATATTTTTAACGTTTTGATTGTATATAAATCAATAATATAATTTCAGATCAGGTACTGTCCAGTAGGCCTACCTGATCTTTAAAGAAGGCAACATAAAGACACATTGCTAGACCATTGTTTAAAAAAATAAAAGAAAGTTTGGGTCTTTGACAGGAAATTGTAATAAAGTAAACCTAGTTTTTATAAACTATATAAACTAAATAACACATAAAGAAATAACATAAATGTAAGATTATCAGTGAAGTCATGAGACCAAGACTCACCTTGGATGTTATCTTTTGTTCTGTCCTTTAACCTTATAAAACACGGAGGTTGGATGCGACCCAATATTTTATTCTAAACACCACTAATACACTTAAGTGTTTTATGAAGATCATAAACGGTCGCTAACATAGGCTATATTAAACTTCGTTTGGAAGCTTACATGTTATTTACAATGAACTCGTAAATTTGAGTGAATGATGTGCAACAAAGTATTATGATTATTTTATTTTACGCATTTATATATTTTGCGTGCCGACATGCCTCGCCATAATTACAAAAGGATATGATATTTTAAAAGTAGATTCGAGTGTCATAATAACGGGTAATTTCGTTTTAACGCGTTAAACTCGGACAAAAATGTTCAGATCGTTTAAATTTAGGGAAAAAAAATAATTTACCTGAAATATAGTTCATTAGTTCCCTTGCTTAGTTCACAGCAGCGACACAAAGTTTAAAAACAACCATGTTTCAATCGATTTTAGCTATCGACAAGAAGTTTGACCACTGATATCTGTGAAATCTGTAAACACCCAGGAAGAAAACAAACCAATCAGCGTCTTTATTCAATCTGATAAAACAACTTTAGAGAACCTTTCCCCGAGTCAGCCAATCAGAGGAGAGCATCTTCACCTGAGCCACTTTTTTACTTTATTGACAGCTGCTTCTGTCCAATAGGAAGATAGCTTCATGGAAACACATGGAGTTTGTTGCCAGGTAAATACCTGTTTTTTTCTTCTATTTTTTTTAACACTTCATGCTCTCGGTTTGTTTATAACTAGACCCAAATAAAGCAAATTCAACGAATTTATCTGTCAAACTGTATCAGTTTGATGAAAACAAATTGATATTTTTAAACTAAAGATTTAGAACAATTTAAAAATAATAAATAGTAAAAAATGTAGACTTTTAAATACTTTGATTAAGATTTATCACAGTTGTTTATGACTTTTAGAAGATTTTTCATTGAGCCTCGTGGTCGCCTGGAAATGATTTGTGTTGCACATTAAGGTAAATTTAAGAGATGGTTCATTTTATCAAATTAAAACTTGGTGATAATAATAAAGACAGAATTGGTAAGACACCCTATGATTTTCAGGTTAATGGGCACCACTATGACACAAAGGTGGTGCCTGAAAAATAGAAAAGTTGGACAAAAACAGCAAAACAGCAGTTCAGCTTTGCTGAATCATTTCAAACGTAATTTCTGTTTGTGTAAGAATTAAATTAAACATACAACTTGATATATCATAGATAATATTGCACAATAATTCAACATAACATGAGTTTAAAGTGCAAATACATTTAATATAGTCGTGGAAATATTTATAAAAATACAAGCTGGCTACATGTAACTGCAGACATGTGCATGAGTGTTATTTGCCCTAAGAGGTTAAGATACAATCTGAAAGTTAAAACAAAAAGGAGTTAGATATTTGTATTTTTTTTATTATCTTGACGTTCACATAAAACAAGAAAATAAAAGTCACAATATTTATCCTGTATGCTAATATGCTAAAACTGAAACACAGAAAACTGTCAAATACTATTATTAAAAACACATTGTACAGAAGAGACTGGTTTATAGTCCTGATGGATTATATTCAGTCAGAAAAACATGTGAATGTGAAAATATAAAAAAGACAAAATATAAAGACCCGTGAGCTCTATGGATCTAAAACCAGATCAGTTTCCTGTGGTTTCCTGATATGTTGCTAAGCTAAGCTAAGCTAATTGATGAGTTGCAGTGCTGTGTACCGTAAAGTGCAGTACAATTAGATTATTTTGATGCAAAAATCTAAAGTAATATTTTTTTTAACTTCATTTTTGTTTGTTTGTTTGTTTTGTGTTACAATGTGATACTGCAAGTCATCTTCCTATCAGGCTTAAAATAAGACAAAACAAGTTAAAAAATGAGAAAAACTTGTTGGTTTAAGTGAAAAGCAAGTTGAGGCAAACAGGCAAGCAGATGAGGCAGTGGGTGTAAACAACAAAAAGATTTTGTGGGTGAGATGACAGCAGGAGAGGCTGAGTTGAAGGAAGTCAAAATAAACAAAAAAGATTGGCAGATCTGGAATAAACACGAAAGCATCAAGTGATCATTTTAGGTTTTGAGTTTTTACACATCCTCAAGCTTTCACTTCTGGTTGTTTTTAAATGTTTTGGAAAATTTCAGAATAAAACAATTAATATATGATTTCTATAGCTGACGGTTTGAGTTTGTCAATGAGACAGCTCTTCTGTCATGTTTGAAATGTTCACCTGATTGGACTTAAATACATCTGGGACACATGAACTAGCCTCTTCTGTGATTAAATATATTTAACCGTTTCACTCACCAACTCTAAGCTGAATTGTACCACGTAGTTCTGGTGTCTGTTTTGGAAATTTGCAGGTGTAAGTTCCACTGTCAGTTGTCTTTGCATGTTCGATACGTATGGAAACATTACCAGATTTTAGGGGATCTGATAAATGAGTAACTCGACCTTTGAACTCTGGCTCAAGCTGGCGAACTTTACCACCTTCATAAAAGTACACATCCTTGTTGCCATTTTTTTTCCAGTCAAATATCTTGTCTGTCATGTCAATATCACCAAAAGAACAAGACAAAACGACTGCATCATATACTTCTGCGACCACCATTGTGGGATCTGAAAGACAAAAACATGTTTTAGTAAAGGTGAAAATCTATTCCAAGCCAGCTGCAGCTGTTTGTGAAACATCTTAAAATTTGAATAAACATGAGTTTAATTCCAAGTAATATGGAGGTCAAGAAGAGAGGACTTCTTCATTTTTGGTTCAGATCTATATTCATTAAAATTTCTGATATAAAAAAGAAAAACTTCTATATAAACATTTTGTTCTACCTTCTAGGAACCAAAAAAAGAATAAACTGCTGCCCAACACCTCACTAACAGGAGCAAAAACAAAGTATGTTTATATCTTCAGAGGTTTTACTGATTGATCCAGAGAGCTGAGTTACTGTAACAGATAAAGATTTGTAGAAGTGTTCCTGAGCCCAAACACTGACACCAGAACTAAATTACACCTGTTTTAACCCAGTGGCCCCTGAGGGCCCCAAGATCATCCAGTCCTGACTGTCAGCATTGTTCCTTTGAGATTTCTGCAGATTGTTAAAACTTTTTGATGACTTTATGAAATGTTGATTCTAATGTTTTAAAGCAAGAAACTTTATTCTGAAATTGTTTTAGATGAGTTGTTTGCAGACTGGTGAACCTCTGCCCTGGGTTATATTATACAGCTATAATTTAAAAGTAATAGATCAGATTTTAATCATTTTACTATAATGACATAAAGTTAATCAGTGACCAGTGCTATCTGTGTTTCTGCAGGAGATTCAGGGAAACAAAAGTGAAAGACAGTGTGCTTATGGCAGGCCATTAAACATTAAATCAGCTTCACCTGTCTGTCATTACATTCTAGATTTCTGAAAATGAGTTTTGACGAGGAAAATGTCTGTAGTTACATTCTGACTAGTCAAAGAACAGTTCAAGATATCTTAAAAGGAATTATGACTATAGTCAAAATGACATTTTAGAGATTTTAATTAAGAAATTGTGTATAGGCCCTCTTCCTGCCACTTAGCTGTCCAAATAGGTGCCTGCAGATTTTTGCATGGCTGATAGACACTTTTGTAATTCATGTTGAGCTGCAGCTAAAATGTCTTATAAACGTTTTGCAAATGTAAATCTGTGACCTTTTGATTAGTCAGAATAAGATATTTGAAACAGAAAAGCCATCTACATGAAACAATATTTAACACATTTGGAATTTATTTGGAGTCTAAGTTTTCATTTCATTTGATTTATTTAACACACAAATAAAAAACAATTAAATATGTATTTAAAAAATAAAATATAAATAATTATGTGCATGGAAGAAGCCTGCTGGATGGGCTTATATTAAACCTTAAAACCATGCCCTGTCAAATCAAACTACAAAACAAAAGCAACAATCAAAATCATCATCAGTTAGTTTTGCTGAGTCATTATATGATTTCAAAATATCTGCGTTTTAATTTGCACAAGTCGACTTTTTATATGTGATATTTTTAGTTATTATATCAGAACATAAAACAAGATATCTTAAACTGCAGCTCCAACTTAATGGTAAATCTGTCATCATTTATATTAGTCAGAATGTAATTAGAGATATCTTAAATAACTCAATTCCAGAATGTAAGTAAAGTGAATTTGATTATATGTTAAAATGGCCTGCCATACTCTGCGCTCCTCTCTGCTGCTGCTGCTGCTGCTGCAGAGCAATGACGCAACTAAAATAACTCCAGGCAAAGAATGACACAATAATTATATTTATTTGGCTGCAGGATGAAACAAGCTTCTTCAGTTCAAGAGATTTTTTCTTTCTTAAACTTGCACAGCATAGATGGTTTAGCTCATGTAAATAACCTGCCTTTAAGCTCCTGAGCAGTTTTTCAAAAGCTGCTCGTCACCACAGCACAAACACACGCCTGCAAGATTTATCTGACAGGATCGACGCCCTTCCTGAAATAACGGTTTATGAGACCGCAGCAGAAATTACTATTGATTTGGCCCTATTGTTGGATCAAACACAATCCTTTAAAAAGATCGAAATAAGAAAAAAAATGTAATTAATTTAAAAAACATATGTAAGACACATTAATTAATTATATTACTATAAATATTATTATTTATATTATATTAAAAACTAAATAAAAAAAGCCTACCGTTTGCAAATGTTTGTCCTGTCCACATCAGGACAAAAAGACACATCAGAGGAAGAATCATCTTTGCCAGGTTTCTCTGTATCATCTCCTCAGTGAGTGTGTGTGTGTGTGTGTGTGTGTGTGTGAGCTCTCTGCTGCGCTCTTTATATAAACCTCCTCTTAGTTTCGGTTTCATCTTGATAAACGCACTTCCGATGCAAAGTCTTCAAAGCAGAATCAGCAGCATGAAGCATGAAACATCATTTATAACAGCGGTTCTCTTTAATCTGACTGAGGATCTCATCAGATCTGTCCAGAGAAGAAAATAAAAGACAACTGGGACACCCAGGTTATATTTTAGTGTTTTTTATTACAAAGAAAACCTTAAAGAGACAGTCTAATCATGAGTAAAAGCAGGAAGCTACAAAATGTCTTACAGGAGTTTAACTCACAGAAACAGAAGCAGAACTTTCTGAAACTAGAAACCTGCAGGGTTACAGCCCACATGTTCTGTAACAACTCAAAAAACAAAAGGCAATAATTTACAACCCATATTTTATTCACAAAACAGCTATAATTTATTATGTTAAAATAGAGTATTTGGATGGAGATCTGGTTCTTTTTTTTACTGGGTTTTCATTGCTGATGGGAGCAGATGTTTTCTAAAAGCTTCATATGTTTTACTGACATTTTTTTTCTTCAGATGTACCAATGCACCCCCATACCATCAGAGAGGCAGACGTTGGACCTGTGGGCTGATGAGAGGCTGGATGCTTCCTTCAAAGACATCTGTTGTTGTAAATAACATTATAAATTGTTTACATTATGATGTGATATTTAAACTTTAATATTTTAATCACATTAATGGTTAACAAATTACTTCTAGATCAGAGGAGAGAAATTTTACACAAACAAGTATTTTATATTTTGATTGGAGGAAATTTTTTAATAAGACATTAATGGTAGCACTTCTCTCTTTGTTTTAATAACCAGTTGTTGTTTTTTCTTTCATATTTAGTTGTGTGTGCTCTCATTAGTTTCACTCTTCCTATTGGGTTGAGTCAGTTAATAAGTTGGCACCAATTGTATTAATAAGTTCATCCAATATTGACAATATGAATATTTTATTAAAACTTTCCACAAAGTTTCTGAGATATTTTGCTAAAAGACAAAAAACCTGGACACCATGATAAATAATGCTCAGCTACAACAACATCCAATTATATTTTATCTCTGATTTTTGTGTTTATAGATCACATATTTTATTCTTATGGGATTTAACAGTGATTTTGTCTTGTTGCAACTTAAGACACACCTGATGTGAACTTTGTTTCTTTTATTGTTTTAACTTATTTATGTCTTATTGTAAAACACTCTGTTTTTTTAATGTGCCATGGAAATAAAGTTGATTGATTGATTGATTGATTTATTGATTGATTGAATCAGTTGTTTATGTCAACTTAATAAATACGTTTTGAGAGTTTCATTAAACATTTTATCATTTGATAGGGTCTTTATTGTCATTGAACAATGAAATTACATTTCAAAATCATTAAGGGTTTACCAACATCCTGGCATTTGTCCAGACAGAAGCTCAGACTTTCTGTTGCCCTGATGGAAACACATCTGTGTGTTTAATATACAGCTGTTTTGTGAGAGAAACTTTTAGTTTCACTATTAAGCTTTTCACTCTTCCAGTGAGAGACATCCTGAGTGCCTGACTGGGAAAACAAAACAAGTTCTGACAGAGTCTTTATCCAAATAAATCTCTAGATTTCTACCACAAAGCTCCAGGCTTCATGGAATTAATCATTTAAAACCTGAGACAGGTTTTTATGATTATACAACCCAAACAGTGGCGCTGATCTCAGGACAGGTGAGAACAAGCATCAGGATGTTTGCTTTGAGAAGCAAATGACTCGAAGGAGAAAGTTGGTGAAGCTTGAATGAAGATTTATGATTGTTTTTCTCCTGATTTTAAACAGATAAAACCCTGAAAACGTGACTGTGAGCAGCACTCCTAAACATTCAGAACTGAAGCAGAAACAGATTTAACGTCAGATTGAGTTTATTTATAGGAAACAAAACAAACGGTTTTCTTGTTTTTCAGAGAAGGTCAACAATTATCACCAGCTGAGCTCATCCTTCCTGACAGAAGCAGTGTTTTCCTCTGAGTGTGAAAGGAAACTGTTGAAACTGTTGTTTTGGAGACGATGCTTGTTTACATGAGAGAGAAAAAGGACCAGATCCAACAGTCCAGGTGGTCATTAAAACAAGCTGCATGATGGACAGGAAAAGATAAAAACTGTGTAAGAAAACTGCTCGACTCTGAGCTTTTACAGCAAATCTGCAGAAACAACACATAAAACAAAAACAAGCAACAAAATGTTAAAAAATATTAATATAAAATGACTCAAATTTGATGATTCAATAAAAAAAGAATAAAACCAAACATTTTGAATGTTATTTAAAGAAATAAACAGAACAGGACAGAAAGGAACTATTTAACTGAACAAAGATCCTAAATGTTCCTCTCTGCTTCAGTTTGAGTTGTGGATCTTTGTTTGCAGCCAAAAAAAGAAAAGAAAAAAAAAAACTCCTTAAGGACTTATTCTGAGACATTTGGACACATTTCTCCCTGAATTTTTTTTTTTTTATCACAGATTATAAAAACTTCTTGGAGTCAATCCAACACCATCAAAACCAAACAGGACATGAAACAAATGTAAACACATAAAGGTAAGTTGTTTACAGAAGGTGAAGCTGTTAAAAATTAACATAAACAGCCGGAACAACGTGACTCACTTTGAGTTTGAGTTACAAGGAAGCTTATCTGTTATCAGAGAAATTATTGGATGTTTCCCTAAACTGAGAGTCAATTCAGCTGATTGACCTTTGTCAAGAGAAGAGATGATTCAAATCCTGTTTGTCTTCTTGTGATCATCTGTTAGTTTTTCTCCTGGCTCTTTCTGCTTTTATCTTAGTTGAACATTAGTGAAATTTGTGATGATAATGAAAGTTGTTCAGACTAAACATCTTTATTTTTATTATTGTGCCCTCTTCATGTGGGAATAAATGTTTGTTTTATTGATTTTCTTCATGGCAGTAAAGTTAAGTTTGCAATGAATGAAATATCTGCTAAAGTGTCCGAGGTTCACGGTGTAATGACGACAGACAGTGACTTAGCATTAGCTTATCTCAGAGTGGTCAGAGGGTCCGAGGTGGTGCCGGTGTTATGCCGAGAAGTGCATGTCTGCCGAGATATGCGCATCTCGGCATAACACCGGTGCATGGCAGCCCCACCTCTGTCAGTGTGCCCCAGGGCAGCTGTGGCTGTGTTTGCCATCATCAGTGTGTGAATGTGTGTGTGAATGTGTGTGTGAATGGGTGAATGTCTGTTAGTGTGAAGCGCTTTGGGGTCTGGAGGGACTTGATAAAGTGCTCTATAAGTTCAGTCCATTTACCATATTTCCATAGTTAGTTTTGCTTCTTATAAGCACGATATCAAAGTTTAGATATAAAAATAAGGTTTCAGGTTTGCTTTTTAGGGCCTGCAGTTTCACTGATGTCTTTATTTGATCAATATCATGATAATGAGGCACAATTAAACCATGTTACATTTGTTTTGTCAGATCAGGAAAGTAAA
>JARVGW010219318.1:0-13430 GCA_031762495.1 Anablepsoides rubrolineatus | reverse complement strand
CCCCACGGTTGCCAGTTGTACGGATTTCTTGCGAAAATTACGGATTTTTGAGGCTTTTTGTACAGGCAAACGTCCGACGAGGTTGACATGTATGGTCTCCCCTACAGTTAATGTTTGAGTTGTTTGTGGTTAATTTATATTTAAGGAAGTTGTTTAGCTCATTTTTAAACATTTCAATCATTTAGAGCCAATGCACCTTTATGAACATGTTAACCCTCAGAATTAACTCAGAACCCAGGCCAGCAATCATCAGTCCTTCCCTGTTAGCTGGCTGTGAACCTGTTAATGTAGCGTTAGCTTAGCTTAAACACAGCAGAGGCTAAAGCAGTTAGCTGTTCTTATCAATGTAAATTATAATTATTAAGTTGATGGTGATTTTTTGTGTGTTTCTGCTTAAAGCTTTGCTACAATCAGTTAGTTTAGTTATTTTTTACAGGTTGTTGTTTTGGTTCCTGTAAAGCTGCTGACATTTGGGTGAAATTCTCATATTTCCTCATCACATTTAATTGGATTCTCTACACCAACCCTTTATATAAATGTGGGACACAATACTGTTAAAGCCATTTAATTATGTAGTCTAACATCTCACTCTTCCTCCATCAGACACCTCCGCTCCAGCTGTACATCTTCTCTCCAGCACTGATATGGAGATTTTATTTATTTATTTTTTATTTCTCCTCATTCCATGCTTTTAAAATGAGTGGATGGATGAATCTGGAACAGGTTTAATGCACCTATGATCTGAAGTGAACCAGATACTGGGAGCTAAGTGCTGGTAAAAGATTAAAACTAATGAAATTGATGCATCAGAACAAATAGTTTTCATTTTCAAACGTATATTACCAGATAAAATAATTTATCTGCAGAACATTGATCGTTTTGTACATGCAGTGATAAAAGTTGTTTTCAGAGTGGATGAATTCAGAAACCACCACATGTTGGTAATTCCACTTCAGAACCAAATTAAAACAGTTTAGATCTAATATCTGTTTTTGTTTTTGCAAATATCCTCTGATTCATACTAGTTTGTTTTTCCACTTAAAAACATATTTTAAGTGGTGCTGTGATAAGTAGTTGTGAGTTGTCAGTGTGTGACCTGCTGTAGATAAAATTCTGTGTGCTTATTTCATAAAATCAGCTAAATGTTTGTTTTTTTAATTCATGAAAACAATTCAACTCAGACTGAAATCTAAAATGGATTTGTTTAGATAATTAAAATATGCCTGTTAAGATTCTCAGTCATTCAAGTCATGTGAATGTGTGTGTGAATGTGTGTGTGAATGGGTGAAACGTCTGTTAGTGTACAGCGCTTTGGGGTCCGGAAGGACTTGATAAAGCGCTATATAAGTTCAGTCCATTTACCATTTACCATAATGAAACAGAAAAATGTTAAAAACAAAACAACTAGACTTTTATTCTGAAGGTCAAGATGTTTCGCTTTCTATCCAGACTTTGAATTGAGAAAGTCTCCTTGATAGGAAGCAAAACGTCTTCAGCTTCAGAATAAAAGTCCAGTTGTTTTGCTTTTAACCCTTTTCTGTTTTAGAAAATTGAAGCAACAACACAATTAAGTTATTCAGAACTGATGTAGGGTCATGATAAATGTCAAGCTAGTTTCTTTGTTTATGAAATGTGACTTGCATGGAAACTAAGAAGACATGCTTAGAAATTTCATTTCCTGATGTTAACCCCTTTACCCTGGAGTCTGCTGGCAGCTGATATAAGCTAAGTTAAAGCAACTTGTCAGCGATCAATGCATTTTTATTCAGTCTTCACGGTCCAAAAACTACTGGTTTTGAGGATTTTTTTTTTCCAGCCTCACATCCTTGGAACACAGACTCTGGCTCCATAAACATAACATGGTGTCTCTTTAAAAGAAAATTAATAATTGAAAATATGTATGTATGTGTGTGTGTATGTATATACATGCTTTACTTTTAAACAACAAAAACAGAAACCCTGTCCATCATTATACACAGTTGTTGATTAGGTCCTTCAGACTAATTGTGTTTAATTATGATTTAAAATAATAAAATGACTGTAATATCCCCTGACCCCAACTTTTGGAACCACTGCTCTATCCAAACATGAAAAGATTTAGGTATTTGAGGAAAACGTAACTTTATTGGAAGTTTGCAATTAGATGATAACTTATGCCCTGTAAAAGTAAAAGCAAAAACTATGAAACCATCCATCACTCGTTTAATTGTATAAATGCTGCTAAGAAGCCAAAAATAAAAAATATTAGTGCAAACAACTTAAACTATTAAAGTATTTTATATCTATCTGTAACCTTTTATGTGACCCATCATATTGAAATGAGGATCAAGTCAAATTTGGTCAAAATGACCTAATTGCATTTTTAAATTCCTGACTTTAAAAGCTACATTTTGATACCTGGATCATTCTTTTATTATAAGTGGATCCAGAGATATGACTTAATTTGTTATGTTGGTTACGATAATACTTTACCGTTTGGTCTGAATTCTAATTTTATGTAAATTTATTGAGTATTTTTTATGTTAATACAAAGAGGAAACCTCAAGATTTCCCAGTTGTGAAGCAACAAAAACAATGCTAGCTCACAGGGAAAAAAAAATTTTAAGGTGCTTTTTTTCAAAATCAGGTTTTTTGTTGCTACTGCTCAGAATAATGCTTCAAATTTTATTTAGGATTATATTTCAGACAGTTCATTCAAGGGAGACATTGATAAGGCTTTAATTCATTATGTTTTGACAAAATGCAATTTTTGCATACGTTTAAATCAAAACCCTCCACTTTTGGACTTAATCCTCGTTTCGATGTGATGGGTCACATATATGTTTGTGAAAAATATTAGTTGTAATGCTGAACATAAAAAAATTTACAATAATTCTAAAAAACAAAAGTTGAACATTTCACTTTAGCTAAAATAAAAAAAGATAATCTGAAGTTTTAAATTCCCTCCATTGTAAAGGCTAATAGGGTAAACCGTGCACTTCCTATGTAGGCCCTCATTGACACAGGCACTATTTAAGGCTGTCAGGCCCCTTCACCACTGCCACCACTTAGAGAAGAAAGGTCAGGCAATCAGGCATCTGGAAGGACAGCTAATTTGTCATCCCTTGACAAACGTGTCAGCATCCGATCTTGTCCGCAGGGCTTGATACTGCAACAAGCCGTAAAGGTTAAAAGATTCAAAGAGCGCTCCTCCCTTCCCCTCCACACTCGCCTCGTCTCTGTCTCACCGAGCAACGTGCGACGAAGCAGAAAATTCAATTCTGGATTCAATACTGAAAGGGTTATGTAGTTTCATGGCTGGAACTCTTCAGAGTTGTTAGGCATGTTGTCTGCCCGGCTTAGTTAAACTCTGCAGAGGCCTCTTTGATCCAGATGTTGCCGTCTTCCTCGACACTCTCTGCAGGTTCAGCATCTATCTGAACACATCGCTGCATCGCTCAGTTGATGAAAAGATGATTTATGGAGACCGTCGGTCAGAAACTGAGCCAGCATCAATTTAACTGTAGAGATTTTGTTCGAAATGTTCCAATTAATGCTTAGGGTAGATTTCCCATCCCTACAGTAGACACTATATGCAGTTATCTTAAGCTGTTTGAGTGCAGCCTTTGTGATTATAGAGGCATCACAAGTTGACCCCGTCATCCCTGAATGCATCCTAATAGCCTGTTTAGTGAGGCCATCTATAGCCGCAGGTGTGTGTCCCTTTCAGATTCCCAGGAGTTTAAGTGACAGAGTTTATGAGGGAGAGAGATGAATGAGCCACTTTGATCGGGTGAGCTCATCAGGCTGTGTGTGGTTGTGTGTATGTGTGTTCAGTGTGGGATAATGAAGAGTCTGGTTGACAGCTGCATGTCAGATACTCTTAATGTACATCATTGCCGGGAACAGCTTCAGCCTAACTGCACATTAGGTGTTGTTTACTGTAACTTTTGGGGGGGTCTTTGCTTTCACAGCAACTCTCCAAAGTTTTCTAATCCAGCCTGTTAGGTGGTACACATTCTGCCTGAGGCTGCTGTATGCCATCTTCCTTAGCAAGTCTTCAAGTCTCTGTCATAAACATCCTGCATAGAGGCACTTATTGACATGATAAAATGTCAAAATATTATCAGGTTTTTGTCTCCAGTCCACATTCAAATCTGTAGATTGTTGACTCTGAGAGACAGATTACCACAAGTTAAAATGTTAACATTTGAAAAGTCCACCTCTTTACTGGTGAGTCCTTTGGCTTGTAGAAGTAAAGCTAATGAGTCTTATTTAGCAGTATAGTTATGTGTCAGCAGAGTACACATCCTGACAGAGCTATGACTAGTTGAACAAAAAGTAAGAAATTATGCAAGCTTTCACTTTGAATCTGACTTTATTTGGGGATATTGGCAACATACCCAACTTGAAATAATTTTTAACCTCAAGCTATTTGTAAAACAAATGTTGACTAAGTCCCCTGGTTTTCTTTCTTCTCCAAAAGACTTCTTCAGTCTGAGGAGTTACAGGTAAACTCATTATTTAATTATGACAATCAAAACTGGTGTTCAAATGCAAGTTAGGACCCTCAACCTAATGACCGATTGCGACCCTGATTGTCACCTATAGTTCACAGAGGACCCCTCAAGGGCCTCTTCCAGGTTCTGAAAAAGCCTGATAATTACCCATTCATTCAAATCAGGTGTGTTGGAGCAGAAGAACAAGTAAAACATGCAGGGCTGCATCACCTCAGGGCCAGGATTGCCCACCCCTGGTGTAAACTGCAAAGTTCTGGTCTGATGATGTTGCTCTTCTGTGTTGGTCCATTCTTTTGAACGGTGGCTGCTTTCTTTTCCCGATGTATAACTTGTCACAGTCTTCCTGGAATTTAACAGCATACACAACATTACTCTGTTAGTGCTGGGGGACCAGGTCTTTAGGGTGAACCAGTCTTTGCCATAATGTGTTTTTGGCATTTGAAAGCCACTGGGATGTCATGTTTAGAGAATAAACATCTCAGTTTCTCTGAAACTCTGGCAACATAGGGAATGACCACTGGTTTGAGTTTGGGTCTGGGATCTCTCTTTCCACCCGATGGCTGACTGCAGTCCTGTTTAGGTTCCTTGACTACATTGAGACGTTGAGTCTGCTCTGTGGTGCAGAGTCCTGATGACTCCTAACTTGTGCTCCAGTGGGTGATGAGAGTACACATCAGTTTCCAACTGTCCTTTTTTTTTATGTATAACCCAGCTGTTATCAACATACCTTAAACAATGACTTGGTTGTGTCCAGAGAAGTAGGTGAAAAATTTATCAGATTAACTGCTCACCTAGCCGGAGACAAATCTTTGCAAGAAAACTGAACTTTGTGGTCGCATCAAGACGGATCGAGGAACAGAATCAGTAATTTGCAACAAACGCGGCACACAACTACTCAACTTTTTCTACCTGGATTTCTACCTGGATTTTTGTGGTGCATCAGGACACTCAAGTTGTTTGGTCTCAGTTTTCCTTTGTTTTGTCTCCAGTCAGTAACAAGTTGGTTTAGTTGAGGCCATAATCTTTGAACATGTATGGGTCAAACTGGGCATTGGATCGAATTGCTTGACTTAACTGGCTTGCTTAAAAGGGTTACTATCTACCTCCAATGGATTTAGCCAAAGGATACAGATGGTATATTGGTGAGATCCAAGTGACTTCTTGCATCATTTGTCTCTCATGCTGAGAGTTGAAACCATGATTAAAAACTGTTTCCTCAGTGACGTTTGTTTCCTGTCCTGTATTTCTGTAGATCCTAGTTTATTGCAGCTGGTGAGCAGTCAGTCACAAACACGTTCTTATTGTTTTCTCCAGCTTTGCTGCCTTATACTTTAAATGTTTTTTTAGTTTCATTTCCTCTCCTTTGACTTTTTGCCTTTTCACTTTTCATTTATACTTCATCCTTTACCTGACGCCTTCTTCTTTTCAGAGCTTCTTCCACTCTAAACTCCAGCTACTTCTTGTTCTGTTTGTCTCACTGTTCTCTCCGTCTCCCCTGATTCCCAGCCTGTCACTTAAAAAGCGCTATCAAGTGAAACGGCACACTATACCCAATTGTTGTCATGCACACCTGTCAAAAGTGTATTTACAGAAGCAGTATGAGCAGAAATAAATGCCTACCTCCCTCGCAGAAACTGAGACAAATAGTTACTTTCTGTATCTGCTAAAATCTATAGATAGCTGAGAGGGCTGCATGTCAGCGCTGTGAGCTAATGTGACTGCAGGCTCTCCTGTGAAGCTGAGAAAGGGGCTCCGAAAGGAAAGAGAGTGGGAGAGTTGAGAAAGCGAGGGCAGGTGGATGCCATGCTGTGAAAGCTTTGCACTCATGTGTGAAGCCCAATCAGGCACAATCTGCTTCACTATGACACAACGTGCTGACTGATTTTACTTTTGTATTTATCTCAAATTAAAGCTATTCCGCTCTCAACGCCGCAGTTTCATTATGCAGTGCATTAAAGGCATCCAGTGGAGTTGATGAAATGTTGGTGGAAATGGCTCCTGGGTATTTTGGAATCAGGTGTTCTTTAAAAGTACCAGCAGGGTGGCACAAACATCAGCAAGAGCTGCGCCAAAAAAGAAAGGTCATTTTTTCAAAGTTTTCTCATGTTGATCAGGTTTGAATGTGGAGCCAACGATGCAGTGTTGTCTGCATGATGCCAGAACAGATCCAGGTTCAGTCCTGAGCCATAAAACCAGCTCTGTTCAGTGAAAATCAGCTATCGTAGTTTCAGTGCTGTGGTTTTAATGAGAATGAACATACTTTTATTCTAATTAAAAGGAAGTAGTTGAAGAATGGAACCACTTTCCTACATTAATTATTTAGGTTACGTTTCTTTTTAGTTAAAATGTTTGTAAATCTATTTAATTCAGTTTATTTATGTAGCACCAAGTCACAACAAATATTGTCTTAGAGCACTGTACAAACAACAATCAGTCTAAAGAAGCCAGCAGATTGTGTTGAAACACTTCATCACAGTCTCCCATCCTGAGCAGCAAATTGGTGACAGTGGAGAAAAAAAACTCCCTTTTAACAGGAAGAAACCTCCAGCAGAACCAGAACCAGGCTCAGGACAGGCAAACAAACACAGAAGGACTGGTATGTTCCTTTGGAAGACCGACAGATAAAACACATGTCATTGATAGAAGTAATTAAAACAAACATTAAAGACGGCAGCAGAGTGGGGAAATGTGCTCACATACTCCACAAAAGAGGAGCTTGATAACTGAAAGCTCTGCCTCCATTTTTAGAAACTCTAGGAACCACAAGTAAACCTGCAGTCTGAGGGGGAAGTGCTCTGTTAAGAAAACATGGAACAATAAGATCTTTGATAGTAGATGGAGCTTGGTTGTTGAGTCTCAAGAATCCTGAACTTTAAAGGAACTTAAGTATTCCTTAAATACTTTCATATTATTCACTTTGACGAGTTGTTTCAGAAATATGTATCAAAACTTTACTTAAACATTGAAAAAGGATGTTTTTAATGACACTTATGATGATTTTGCTGTAAAATAAAACTTGGTCAGTTTACCTGTGTTCTTCCTTATTCAGATTTTAAGTATCTTATAGTTACCTGCATGTAAGCACTGTTTGTTGAATCATTAAAAGGTTTATTAATCTATATCAGAATCTTTCTTATTAAAATTATAATTTTTTGGGATTTTATTAATTGGAGAGGATGGACATTTTATAAATGAGTTTCTTTTGAGTTTGTTCTGAATGTTTTTAAAGCTGATTGTTCCCACTGTGGTCACCGTAAAGGAAAATGTGCTGTATAAATCCCAAATAGCAGCCTGAGAAGTGATATGTTGCATTATAATTACCTAATTAAACAGTGGAGCTGTGTTTGATGGAGGGTCTGAACCTCTCTGAAACCCACCTGTAGCTGCTCCAGCAGCATGTATGAACAGACTGCTTCAGTTCTTCAAGAACAAACAATGATGTAACTTTCTTCAGTAATCCAAAATGACTTCCACAAGCTCCTGTGTCTCCTGCCTGAACACACTTGATTAGTGATCTCCTGTCTGTGTACCGTCCCCTCAGAGAAGAGCCTTGTTTGGGAGCTTTGCAAGTTGTTTTGAAGGGAGCTGTAGTCACTGTGAAATGGTGACTAATTTGGGGTAAAGAAGCGTGGCCTTTGATCTTTGCGCTGAATAAAGCTGACTGTGCCTGCCTCAGTACCCCTTAGGCCTCATTGTCATCCTGCCAAAGCGTCATCTTTCTCCCATCACTGCATATAAAGCTGTGGAATACATCATGCAAATAATCAGCCAGGAAACAAACACAAGCAGCGCTTTGCCCCCAAAGGAAGAGGCTGCCGTCTCTAATGAGCACGGGAAAATAGGAATATTCATAACTTTCCTCTCAGTTGAAAAAACTGACTAATTCCCATCTTCTTCAGGGCCTTGTTCTTCCTCTGTTCATTTCCTCTTGTCTCAATCCTTAAGTTGAAGTTTTAGTTATAAATGATGGGAAAAAATGATTTTTTCTTTTCTATAAATAGATATCTGACTTGTTTATTCAAGTCATTTTCTAAGAAAAACCTTTAAAAAAAAGAAAATAAGAAGAAAAACATTCCTCAAAATACAATTCGACATCAATGAAACAAAAGCAGCCACTGTTCAAAAGGATGGCCCAACACAGAAGAGCAACATCATCAGGCCAGAACTCTGCAGCTTACACTCATCTACAGCCCAGCCGTCACTCTTTCAGGGATGAAGATGTTCTCATCTCAGTAAAGGAGGCCATTTTTTTAAAGAGAAACCACCATTAAACAGAAGTAGAGGCGTCTTGAAGAGACAAAACTTTTATCAATAAAGAACTCGTCCTGACGTCCACTCAGCTTTTTGTAGATAAAACTCTGCAGCTGTTTTTGCATTTTTACATTCTGCATTAAGTCTTTTAGTAGTTCTGTTAGGTTTCATGAATGATCAAATGTTTTCAAGCTTTTATTCTGAATTTGTTTTATTTACCTGAAAACAAATTATTTGACTTTTTCTGTAGATGAAAACTTATCAAGGCTTTAAGCGGTGAAATAATTATTTCACCTGTTAAATCATTACCTAACTCCAGTGATTGTTTGCTTCGTATATAAAATCAGAAAGTGAAACTTTTCTTTCTTCACACGCTGTGACTGAAGGTCAGGTGTTGTTGCTGAAGTTGTGATGAGATAGAAGGTGGATATCTGAAAGCAGGTGGTGTGTAAAAAAAAATCCCACACATATGCAGGAAGGGCATTTGGAAGCAGCAAAGCTGGTCGTGATAACAAGGGAACAGCGAGTGTTAGTGGTGGGTCGAGCAGCCTGGAGGCGGGGGATTAAAGAGGCCGTTTTAATCAAGTCGTGTGAAAAATAAAGAAAGAAATCCAAGCTTTGGAGTGTGAGATATTAGCAGCCATTCTTTTAGTTTGGTCTGTTAGAAGTTTGTAAATTTCCTCTAGTTTTAAAGTGAAAATATTCAGTTTCTAAGATGTTTCTCAAGTAGCTGTTTCTGCATTTATATTAGTTATTCAATTGCTTATTTTATAAAGGAGCAAATTTAAACTTTATTGTGAAGCAAAATAATTTAGTTTTTATTTACTAGAAAGGCCACCAACTCTGTTCACCTGTTTCGAGTGACTGATACATTCATGTAACTACAACCACTTCACCCTGACTGCTGCTGACAGATCAGGATTTTAATGAAACTATATTTACTCAAAACAAACATTGAAGAGAATTACCAGATGAGCAGATGCTAGTTCATCAGTTCAGTGTTATTTATAGCTCAGAGGCTAAATTTCCACCTGATAGGGTAAACTAGTAACATGAAAAAAGAAAACTTAACCTTCCATAAATCCTTAGTGAAAAGTTGAAAAGATTATTTTTTGATGAGAAACTTGGAGCTGCCAGTTTTGTCCCCTCCTGCATACAGGATAGAATGGCTTTTTGCACAAAATGTAAAATATTTTAAAACTGCCTCTTGTCTGAAACAATTAAAACATCTGTAACTGTTTCATGCGTTTATCTTGGCACATATTTTGCTAACAGACACAGATTTGAACCATAGTGTGGTAGGAGCTGAGAGTCATTTTTATCACAGAACTCCAAGCAACAGATCATTTAGGATCCTTTTAATGAGTGTTACTGTCATTTTGATCAGATTTTACGTTTATTCACTTTTTTTGAGAATTTTATAAAATATTTCACTTAAAATCATTTAGTTGGGTCACCCCCTGTCAGTTCTGTTAGTTTACATGGTAAACCTTTTTGTTTCTACTCTTCTAGTCCTGGACTTGGAGGGGCTGTTTGAGTCTTTGGGTTGGCATTAATGACATCCACGGGGGGACAACAGTGTTGTTGACGCCATCATAGATGAATATGGAGAAGATTAAAATTCTCTCTCTGGGGTTTAGAGTTGTGAATTTGAATTACAAAGTCTAATTTTGCTCATTTTAATAATGATTCTTTTGTGAAACCAAATGATCCAAGTCTGATTTTTATTTAGCCACAAAGCAGGAAGTGATCTTCAGATTTGACAGCGTCCCTCAGCTCGCAGTGGTCCGATGTGTCGAGCATTGTGGGCCGAACACGATGCGCTCCTCTCCTCAAACATCCCAATCCAAGTGATTGGTGGATGTTTTTTTCCTGGCTGCAAACTTGGCAGAAGATTAAAAAACAAAAAAAAAGAAAGAAGAAAAAGCTCGACGCAGAGACATCCTTCTTAACTTTGATCAAATATTTGCTCGCTTTCTTCCTGCTACACATTTTCCTTTGTGTCACTGCCTGGAGGTTGCTTCTGATCAGATTTGTTTTGCATAAATGTGCAACAACATCGCTGCATCCTTGATTTCTCAGTATGAACGCCTGCCTCCTTCTCCACTAATAATGGTGGCTCTCACTCATTTAACAGTTACTAATATGTTAAATATGTAAAACAATTCCTCTCCTACTTAGTGCGTCTCTGGAGTGTGTCTTCATCCCACATCATATGTGATTATAGTGTGCTAATGATGTTGATTAGCAGATATTTAAAGTCAGTTTGTACACACACACACACGGATAAAATGCTTTAATTTCTACATATATTTAGCTCTGATTAGGACTTGGTTAAAATTAGAAGAAACCTGAATTTATAAGGTTGTGTATCTTTTTATAGATTGTTAAAGGTACTTAAAGTCATAACGACTGGATCAAATAATAATAATAAAAAATCTGTGCAATACTTTCTCATATTTATCCTCAAAAGTCCTTTAAAATAAATATTCTGTATGCAAAATTTGTGACGGGTGTTACTAAGTACCTGTAGAAACAGCTGAAGTGACTGAAAATAGGTGCAACAAGAAACTTAGTTTATTTAAAGCAGGTCAGTTGACTCCAGTTTTTGTGTTTTGTTTACATTGGGTATGGACCCAGTTTTTAAAACATCTATCAATATATCAGCTATTAACTGCATAGTTTGATTCAGTTCAGGATAAGGGTTTTGTCTAATTTTTTGTACCGAGCTGAAAGCTGAGTAAGAAAAGACAACCTAAACTTTAAAATGTTAGCTAAAGGCTAAAAACAAAGTAACAAAAAGACTGAAATATAATGCTGAGGGAAACAGAAATCTGCTTTTATATTCAGGTAATCCTATGGCTGCTGTAAAAATCTGTTTTCTCCCTTTTTTTCCTCAGTTTTAGCTTCTACTTGTTGACATTATCCATTTTTACATTTCGAAGTCTGTTCCCTGTTATTGGACTTGGTGTTTTATTTAGTTTTTCTTAGGGACCAAGCAAACATTTGAAAAACATGACATTCATGAGGCAAACAGAAAAGTGGCCAAGAAATAAAATCTTCATGGAAAAATTGTTGCAGTGATTTTATTTTCAGGCTGAATATAAAAATCCAACAAGTGTTAAGATTTTGATTGAACCTTCCAGACGTGTAGTTATTCAGCAATGTTCTGCAGATCTGTTGGTTTATGAAATAATACAGATCGAAGCTTTAATGACCTACTTTTTCTTACAAATACTTCAAACTTTACATCACAGAACTTGATGCACTTCAGTGGTTTTATAAAAGCTCTGCTTAAAAAAAAAATAAAAACAGGTTGAGGGGTTGAATTTCTTTATTTTGTTTGTTATTTCTCATATTTAAACAATTGGACAGGGTTTCCTCTTTGCCACAACTAACCGGAAAAACTAGTTCAAATTATTTTTTTTAAATACACAACTAGTAATTAATATTTATAAATCAGAACCTCTACTTGTGTACATCTTTTCAATTTATGTATTTGTGGTTGTATATCAGATTGTTGTTAATTTAACTGTGCAAAATAAGTCCTCAACTAACACAAAACCGTCAATCTGTAGAGGAAATAGAAGTTAAGACAAAATCATTTAATCTTTCTGAATCTCATAATTATTTTCTACAGCTTTTATAAAATATTTACTTTCTTTGAACACTTGAACAGAACCTTAAATTTGTCAATTATTTTTCATTATGCTGTTGTAAAAATCTGTTTTCTTGTTTTCTGCCTTTTAATTATATTTTCTGAGATGCAGACCTGCTGTAAATGTAGTTTAATATTACTCTGTCATGTTGATCCTGATGGTTAGCTCTGATGGTAAACGTGTACATTCTGTTCTGCTCAACAATATTTAGTTTGTGATGTTTGATTCAGAGTTTGTGTTTGATCAAAACTAAATGAATGAATGATAGATACTTTATTGATCCTGAGGTTCAATAAACAGTTCAGAACACCCGTTCAAACAGGTGCCCCCAGGTCATGCAGCCATAGACCCTTGCACAGGGCAAGGATCATCATCATGAGGCGTCAAATGTCATTAATTTAATCTACCGGTAGTTGAATCAGCAGACATATCTTTAAAACTGGAAATTAAAAAAAAATGTTTGTAGTGGATTTTACTGCCTTAATATAATTTACTTCATTGTAAAAGATCAAAATGTGGAAAAAGAGATTTCATTTTTCTTTTTTCAACACCTGTTTAATTTGCTTCTTCATATAAATACTTGGAGGAAAGTTTGTTGGTCCAATTGTTTGGTCCGGACCAAAAGCTGACTTTTTATTTTGTTTGGTGCGGTTTCCAAGACTATATTTATAAACAAAGCCATGCCGGTTACAATCATTGCTCCCATTGGACAGAAATGACAAGATAAAGAGATAAAGATACAACTGTTAATACAACTGCAATACCAGCTAGAATTTCAAGAGCAGCTCATTCAAAGGTGGTTTTGCGATGATATACTTGTAACTTTGGGACAGCGTTGGCAAATGCTGCAACCCAAAGGAGACCAGATGCTCTGTGTTCCCTGACCCACAACGGCTGATTGTCTTTAGCGCAGTGTTAGTGTTAGTAACACTAATTGTTACCATGATTAGGGCTGGGCGGTATGACCTCAAATTCATATCACGGTATAAATTGAATCCTATCACGGTAACGGTATATATCA
>JARVGW010219062.1:0-13508 GCA_031762495.1 Anablepsoides rubrolineatus | reverse complement strand
TTATGTTTGTGGTTGTAATGTGACAAAATATGGAAAAGTTCAAGGGGTATGAATACTTTTGCAACCCACTGTAGATGATCTACATACACTATGATCTCCCGCAAATAATTTCACAGACCTGATGTACGACTGATTTGAAAAATTTCTAGCCTGTCTTCTTTGCCTTAAAGACCGTTCATAAGGCAAAAATGCCTCACCAAATGTATCAGGTAACGCCATGAGTTTCACTGTCTCTGCCATTACATCTGTGTTTGTTTGTCGGAGGTTCAATTTTCCTGAAGCCATGCAATGTTGCAAATGCGTGTCAACCAGGACAGCCCCACAACATCCAGAGTCTTGAGGAAATCAGGCAGATCTCATCCACCCCTGGAGTCATGCCACTGTGGATCCTTTTAACTACCTCAGTGACCACAGCTCCAGTTATGGATAGAGCAGCCTCGAAGAAGAAGACGTGTCCATTTAGTTTTTAGTTTAGTTTTCATTTATAGTACCCTATTAGTCTCTGCCTCAGCAGAGACTATTCTTCCTGTGGCTCGACACACAAGATAAAACACATTACAAACAAAACAATGCAATCAACACAATTAAAAATGACATTTACTGTTATTTAACCAGGCAAGTCCCACTGAGAATTCAGATCTATTTTTCAAGGGAGGCCTGGAGACAACATATTGTACATGTTTTTAGGGGTGGGGGAAACCGGAGTACCCGGAGAAAACCCATGCAAGCACGAGGAGAACATGCAAACTCCGCACAGAAAGACCCTAGGTCTGAACCAGGGTTCGAACCCAGGACCTTCTTGTTGTGTGGCGTCAGTGCTAACCACTGAGCCGTCGTGCCGCCATAAAAGTTAAAACAAAACAAAAAGCCAGCTCAAACCTCAAACAAGTAAACGTCAACATGAAATCTACTAAACAAAAAATAACTGGCTTAAAACTCATTCAAAGCACTTAAGACAAAAGAAACCAACACACAGGTTCAAAATAAAATGACCAACTTGAATGCTGTCTAATTCAGTACAAGGACCGAAATAACATGGGGAAATCACTATTTAATCAATAATTTATTGGCTTGATGGATTTAAGAACTGCTTTTATTAAAATACTTTTTTTGTAATTAAAAGATTTTTAAGATCAATTTTGAATTTATAGTAAATCCTAAATTTGTTAGTTTCAATGGCAACATATTCCAATAGGAAGCAGCTCTATGCAAAACTGTATTTTTCAATGCGTTTGTTCTTGGCAGAGGTAATGTAAAAGAAACAGAATCTTGTCTTGTATTGAAAGTATGTCTGAAGTGGGTAACAGCTGTAAAAAAAGGTCAAAGGGTTTTCTTTAATGTTCTAATTTTATATAAGAAAAGCAAAAGGCTATATACAAGTCTGTCATTGACTTTCATCCAGTGCAGTTCTTGATGCATCCAGTCAACATTAGTCCTTAAGTCAGTCTTGCAGCTTTATTCCGAACTATCTGAAGTTTGTCTAAATCCTTTATAGAAGCACTAGACCAAACAACTGAACAGTAGTCAAGGTGGCATAAAACTATGGATTGTAGTACAATTTTTTTCTTTTTTTTTTCTTTTTTTTAAGCCACTTCAGTAGAAAACAAAACTGAATATTAGTTTCTTCATCATCAGTGACTTTTTTTAATATTATAAAAAAGAAGAAAAAGAACGAGAAGAAAAAGGAGAAATGTAAGGGAAAATTGAAAGAGAGATTAGAAGATATGTGAAATATACACCAAGAAATCACAAGACAACACACAACATCTGTCTGCACACCTGCAAAAACGGAGAGAACCAAAACAGCAACAAAATATATGTGTATATAATACATACATACATATATATATGTATATGTATATATATATGTATATATATATTTATTTTTTTTCAGTGACCATCAGAAACGCAGGGTCTGAACACCTGTTTGTGTGTGGTTGTGAGTATGCATGTATATACAAGATTTCTTCTCCAATGGAATATTTAATAGAGTGTTGAGGACCACAGACTCTACCCCCAAGGCCCGAGGCAGACATAAGGAAGACCAGAGTCAAAGACCCCGATAGGGACCCCAAGCTCAGAGCCCCCAGGTGCACCACCGTATAAGGAACCGCCCACCCACCCACCAGAGCAGACCACAGGAGAGAACTGGGAGGGCCCACCCCCAGCGACCCCACGCAGTTTGGTATTTGGTATTGGCAAGTTGTTGTTTTTTAAAGACATAAAAGAAGAATTTCTTCGAATGATAGCAACATTTCTACTCATAGTCCCAACTTTTTGAACACGTATAGACCAAGTGTCCAAAACATACGGCTGCAGATCAGATGACACGACTAAAAAAGTCAAAGTCAATCATCGATCTGCAACCTAGTGTGTCCTGGTGCCACATGTACTTATGGACACCCTTATGTTCGAAGATGGTGTTTGTGACTAGCACAGAAGTCTAACAAAAGAACACCACTCGGGTTCAGAGCAGAGAGGCCGTTCCTCCCAATCACGCCTCTCCAGGTCACACTGTTTTTACTCACGTGAGCATTGAAGACCCCCAGCAGAATAAAGGAGTCCCCAGCTGGAGCAACTTCTAGCACCCCCGGTAAGGACTCCAAGAAGGCTGGGTACTCTGAACAATCATTTGGGGCGTAAGCACAAATGACCATCAGAGCCCATCTCCCCACCTGAAGGTGCAGGGAAGCTACCCTCTTATCTACTGGGGTAAAGTCGGGGGTCCAAAAGTAGTCTCACACCAGCTCTGCGCCTCTCATCATGAGTAGAATAAAGTACAGTCCCTCTCAAGAAGATCAGTTAGGTGAGTATCATACTTTATAGTTTGATACAGATGTTGAGGCAATTCTCATGCTCGCCCTTGTGGAAGCTTTTAATTACCTTATTTTAATTACCTCATCAACTTCTGTCAGGAAAATACACTGACCTTCACATGTGTTCTCAGTGTCAGTGACAGTATGAATAGGATGGACAGAATGAGGAGGTTATCAGTAAGTACCTTTTACAACTGACCAACAGTCTTTCTGCATGGACTCATCAGAATCCTCCCACGCTTGAGTTTACAGAGGATTCACTTTAAAACAGGACTAAAAATGTTTAGAACTTATTTGAAAGGGTTGAAGAACATCTCAGCTCAGTTTCTGTACCACTGCACAAACCATAAGCAACAGTTGTAATACATTTGTAAACATTTTCTATTCACAGGAATATTTGACTGGAGTTTAGACGTTGGTTATCCACTGTAAAATGTAGCAATCATTTCATTATAAATCTAGCAGCAGGCTGGTCACACAAACTGTCCAACATCACTACATCCCTCCCTCAAGCTATAGGTATAACAGTAGCAGGTTGACTTTAACCTATCATGTTTCTTCAGTCTTCACATTAACCACACTCAGATGGGAGGAAGGTAGGCTAGGCCATGTTTGGTGTTTAGTGTTTTATATAAAATGCCTGTGTTGTTCATGTGTTGTTCATGTGACAGACTAGTGGCCAGGTCTCCTGCCTACTCCTTCACATTACCCAGTTCTGCTGGGTAATGTGGCAAATTTCACTGAGAGTTGGGAAATAACATTTTATTATGGGCTTTCCCACACTCACTTCCTTAAAGCCTTTTTAAGGAAAGAAGTGAGAGAAAAGGAAAAGAGAGAAAAAAAAAGAAAAAGAGGAAATATGATTAAGATTGAGAGAGAGACTAAGAAACATATCAAATACACATCAAGAGAGCACAAGGCCACAAATCCAATGTCCGCTTGCTCACCTGAAAATCACCAAACAAAGGAAAACACAGCAACAAGATACACATCCCTATAATAATAAATTAACTACAATTAATAAAAAAAGGATATTTTACTTCCCATGCAGAGAGCTTTCTTATTTCATTGGTCATCATTCATTATTGGTGTCAGTGATTGTGGCCAATCTCTACATGGAGAAAGTGGCAAAGAGAACCTGAACTCTTTCAATGAGCAACATAGAGTCACTGGTTCAGATATGTGTGCATTTCCTGGGTCCAAATCCATGCTAAATCAGTAGAATCATTCATCAGACACATTTTATTCTGTTGATGACATCCGATTCACTAAAGAAGATGTAATGATAAGCTGATTTTTCTATGTTTAGTACAGAGGAGAAATCTACCTACCCATATCAGCACTTTCTGTTTGACCCTCACCAGCTACCGGAACACAAACATTCTGTACAACTCCACATTATGTCCTCACGAAAACAGAAAAGAAGGAACAGAAATATATCAAAAAAGCCCTTTAAACATTCCAGTTAGACTTTTGTCAAATCAACAAGGAAATCATGATAACGCAGAACAGAACTGAAAGAAGAAGAATCAGTAACATGTTGAAGGAGTATCTGAGAAACTCTACAAACAACCCTCAGACAGAGGCTGGTTCATCCTGATGACACGGCTCCAAACCCAAACTGAGCAGTGTGGAGTCTGCAGATCAGTGCAGTGAGGAATGTTCAGACCTCTAAACTAAACCTCTCCACAGATGCATGGCTCAAGACAGGAGAGCACCTCTTCAGGACCAGACTCGACTGTCCTGCAGCTGAACGATGTAGTCTAGTAGGAAGGTGGGGGTCCCATGCACCCGAAATATATATATATTTAACCTAGCTTTTTGTGTCTAGTAAATAGATTGTGATGGCCCCAAAGCCAATTATTGTCCCATATATGTTTTTATTAACCATCTTTAATGGCCAACCTGAATTTTTCATTGTGAAAAATGAACACTTTAGATCAACATAGCTCCTAAACTATACATCTGACAGGACACTCTGCTGAGGACAAACATGTTCATATTCTGGACAGAAAAGACAGATAGTTTGAGAGGAATATAAAGGAAATAATTTATGTCAAATCAGGAAAAAAAACTTTACACAAAAGAGGAGATCTCAGATTTCAGCTTTGTAAAACTTACAATGAAGCTTGATAGCTTGATGATGTCACATTGTTCTCAGAGGGATATGGTTTCCTGGTTGTGACAAAACTGAAGGTCTTGTTATTTCTTACAGATAAGATTTGTTGAAAAAGGCAGTCTGTGACAATCTTAGTAGATCCTGCTGCTTAGATCTGCTCTATGCTGTGGAGTCTGCATGTTTTGTGGTAGTTATAAGATATTTAGCTAATAGACAGGCAGAGTTGACTGTGTTAGTTAATGTAAAGGTTTTTAAAGCAGATCTCATAATCAGTTAGTGTTCAGTGTATCTGTAAAAAGCAGAGTTGTAGCCAATATTGTGTTTAAGGTTTTCTAGGTATGGCAGCCATTTTGAAATGGACTGATTTATTGGCCGTGTCTCAATTCAGGGTCTGCATCCCTTGGAGTGTATGTCAGTAGGTTGGTTATGTTACTGCACTGTGCCAAAGGCTGTCCCATTTCGAATCCCAGGATTCATTGGGCCATCATCAATTTTTACAGAAACTAGAAAAAAAGCAGGGTTTGGGAAGTTGTCGGACAGATGAATTAGTTGTTTAGCAACTTAGCTGATGACATTTATGCTGCAGTGTAATGTAAAATAACCATGTACTCGTGCTGGAGCTTTTTTCTCTTTTATTTTATTTATACAAAAGTACAAAACACATTGAAGATCATTGTATAACAATGAACATGAACAGTGAGCCATATGAGTCAAATTAAAACAGAAAACAAAACCTAAAGAGCAACTGGAGCCACAGTAAAATAAAGCTTCAGGGTACTACTGTACTATAGAGCCATTGTGCTGATACTGGAGCAAAACCCAAATTATTAGGGTTGTTTGTGAGTTTATGTTTAACATTAAAAATACATTGAATTGTAGGAAGTGAAAAGACGTTTATTAATGTTTTAACACATTTTAAGTTTTGGACATAATTTATGGGTGATGTAATATAAAATGTAACACCATGGTAATGGGGTAGTGTATGGTGATGCAAACATCATCCAAAGACTAGACCATCTCATTAAACAGTCGTTACATTCAGCCTATCTGAAGAGCGAAGGGTGAGGCCTCCGTGGGCCATGGTCTATGTGGGCTACAACCCCTGAATTGAGACATCAAATCAGTTATTTTCTGACAGTTTTATTAAAATCAGTCCAGTGGTTCATATTCTACTTGGCTAATATACAAAAAAAACACACCCACCACACACACACACCACTTTATATTTCTATCTTTATTAGGACCGTTCATTCATGTCCGATCATTCCCATTCATTTCCAGTTGTTTCTATAGCCTTATCCTGACCCCTTACCCTAAACCTACCACCCCAGGGCATATTTATCCCTAAACCTAACCTAAAATCAATTCACACCTTAGTCCTAAACACAACCCCCAACCCAAAAATGGAGTTCCACCATATTAGGACCGGTCTTGGGTCACTATTTGGACCACTGGTCTTGACAAGCTAGGTGTGTATACCAGAAACAGTAAAAAAATGTAACAAATAAGTACGCACACATACACAGACAGACACAGGCAAAAACATTACTGCTGTGGTCTTTAGTGAAGGATAATAAAAATCTTAAATCTGGTGCTAGCAACTCTGTGTCTTTGCTTCCCTATATCCTCCCTACAGAGGGGTTTATAAACAATGTAAACTAAACAAACAAGCTATCATCACACCTGTTTTGGCTTCTCTTCACTGGCTCCCAGTTCATTTTAGAACTCATTTTAAAATTCTGGTTTAAACTTTTAGAGCCTTACATGGTCAAGCCCCCTCATCTATCTCAGATTGGATCCAGCTAAACACACCATCTCACAGTTTGAGGTCATCAGCTAAGTTTTTTTTTTCCACTTGTACTTTTGTATGAATATAATGCTGTGGTGATGTTTTAATTTATTTTATTGATTTTTATGTGAAGCGCTTTGAGATTTTATATCTAAGAAAAGTTCTATTTAAATAAACTTTACTTACTTAAAATTCTGGTGATATTTTATTAACTGATAACTCTGTGTAACAGCTGTGCTTATAAATGATTATAAGTCTTTACTTGGGTGGCTATGGCAGAGTGGTTAGGGGAGTTCTTCTAGAACCGGTAGGTTGCCGGTTCGATTCCCCATTCCAGCTGTCTCAGTTGTTGTGTCCTTGGGCAAGACACTTCACCCCCACTATCTCTGATGTGTGTCCCATCAGTGTATGAATGTGATTGGCACTGACTAGTCTCCATAGATGATTTGTACATGTTACCTTTGTAGAGGGATTACAGAGTGCTGTGTGAATGGGTAAATGAGGACACAGATTGTAGTGTGAAGAGCTTCGAGTATCCTGGTTGGATAGAAAGGTGCTATATAAGTACAGTCCATTTATCATTTGGTACCTTTACAGCAGATTATTTTGACTCTTCAACTCTGTAGTAAGAACTGTTTCACTGTAATGTGCATAGACTTAAAGTCAAATCACTATGTAATGCAGAGTTTTCCCAGCACAAACTCATCCCACGCTTCAGCTTGCTTTAGTAAAATATAATATCTATACATGCCAAACAGGGTCAGTCATTTGGGAGAAGATGAAAAATCAGTGATAAAATATGGGTGAACTCATATCCACTGTGTTCATTACTTCCTATCTGTGGTCACTGATCCAGAAGCTGCTGTAGAGAAGTGGTTAGGGGAGTCGTCCCGTAACCGGAAGGTCGCTGGTTTGATCCCCTGTTCCAACCATTTCAGTTGTTGTGTCCTTGGGCAAGACACTTCACCTGCCTTGAGATGGTGGTCAGAGGGTTCGGTGGCGCTGGTGCATGGCAGCCTCACTTCTGTCAGTGTGCCCCAGTGCAGCTGTGGCTACAATGTAGCTTACCATCATCAGTGTGTGAATGTCTGTAAGCGTACAGCGCTTTGGGGTCCGTAGGGACTTGATAAAGCGCTCTATAAGTTCAGTCAATTTACCATACCAGTGGTGTTTATGCTTATTTGCTGGATTTGGTTTCTTATTGTCCTTTCATGACTTTCTACCTGCTAACTTTAACCTGCAGAATCACACAGGAACTTATTTCTCTGGGAGTTGTACGGTCTGACCTCGGGCTGAATTTAATGTAATGCCCATTTCTGGGAAGATCAGCAGCTTTCCTAAACGTTTCATACTTTTGAATAACATTTCTGTTTGTAGAACGATAGAGTCCAATCGTTTGGAAATTACCTTTAACCTTTCCCAAAATAGCAGGCATCAACAGTTGCTTCTCTGTCATTGCTAATGTGTCCCTTCCTTGGCATTGTGTTAACACACACCTGTTTGCCCCAGATGATGATTATTTAATATATGTTTGATCAGCAGCAGCTGCCTGATACTGAACCATAGATGCTATAGTTGCAGCATTGCACAATTTTCTTATTTGGCTTTGGTTCTGTTGTGGGGTTTTGAACACTTGTGTTTAAACTAGAACAATTTTAAAAGCTGATAAAGACCAGATCCTTTTTTTATTAGGCCCTATTATGAAAAAGCTTAGAACTGAATGGGAGGTGGATTTCTTCTTCCCGTGACTGCAGGATTTTCCATATGATTGTCTGGTTGTTTTCATAATCTTGTGAAATTTTTGGTCGTAACCATCATGAGACCAGTTTCAGACAGACACACAGAGAGCTCCAGTTTTGTCTCATCTGTTCAAAGGACGTTTTTCTAGAAGCACAGTGGCTCGTTAGTATGCATTTTGGCAAATTGGATTTTTTTGGGTGTCCTCCTTGTTCATCTTTCACCATGTCCACTGTTGTTTCAGGAGTACTCACCTTGATAGCAAACAGCACAGACTTGACTGATAAGATTGGATACACCTGAGATACTACCTGTGATGGTCAAATTGTTTAAAGTCTTTTCTGGTACCATCTTTTTTGTCGAGGCCAGTTTTATTAGTTTGATTTTTCAAAAATAATTCTTTTTAACTAAAATTCATAAGCAATGATTGATTTGGTTATTTTATGTTATTTCCTTATTATAGTTTCAGTTTCAAGCTAGCTCAGTGACCTTTGTGGGCTTTTCTTTCTTTAACTAAAAAGTAGAAACATATTTGTTCTGGTCCTTATGTTTCCCAAAACCACCATTACAGACGTAGTATTTGTAAAAAATTGCTTCTGATGGTCAGCTGGGTTGTTGTGTTTTCTTTCTCATTAATGTGAAATGTTTGTTAATGATTTATGATTATGTAACATGAAGACAACTAATGAAAAGAGGAACTCCTGTAAGGAAAAAAGAGGAAGTGAGCTTGACCTTTATATCTCATTTCTTTTCAGAACCGTAACAAGAACCCTCAATTCTCAGAGTCAAAGTTTTAGATCTGAACTCTCAACACTTTCTGCAGTCATGTCTATGGAAAGGTAATTTTCTGTCACTTTTATCAATTTATCTGAATTTTTCTTGTATTGCTTCAGGAATGTTCTTGTTTTAATAAACCATTGGGGTCAGCCATTTATTTTGACTATTTTTTCTGATTTGTTTTGGTATTTCAGAGGATGTGTTGCTTTGTTAACTGGGACCATTGCCATTGTCCTCCTGTCAAACACTGACTGCACAGCTGGAAAAGAAGAGGGCCTGGAAAATAAACTGTGCGTCACAACAAGGCTAGGACGGAAGGACCTCTCCAATCAAAATCTGACAGATGTCCCCTCAGATATTTCTAATGACACTCAGTACTTGGATATTTCTCACAATTTCATCCGCAGATTGAACGGGAGTCAGTTTGTGAAATTGTCCCAGCTCTGTTTTCTGAAGGTGACTCACTGCGGTCTGAGAGAAATTTCCTCGGATGTGTTTGACCACACACCAGTGCTGAAAGTCCTTAACCTATCATTCAATGATTTATCATTCAAACCTGACCTTTCACTGAAAGAGCTAAAGATTTTGGACTTGAGTAACAATCTGTATAACAGCTATCGTATACCTCCTACTTATCAGTACTTAACAAAGTTGGAGATGCTGTCATTGGGCAGCACAGCTGCTGCAATGGTCGGCTACGATGACTTTGAACCATTAACAAATGTGTCTCTGCACCATCTGATTTTGGGAGCAGGAACCCAGTGGGAAAAATATGATTCTGGTGCTCTTGCAAAAATCAGAATGCTCCAAAAGATTTCCCTTCATGCATCTTTCTGTGAGAACTTCACAATGTTGGAGAACATTCTGTTGGATTTGAATAAAACCCAAGTGAAGTTTCTGAGGTTCATCACTGTATTGCCGAAATACTGCCATGTGAAAGGCGACCCATTCATACACCTGAGAACAATGACGCTCATAGAGAACATCATGTTGGAAAACACTTGGATCAACAGCTCTTTCTTGGAGGTTCTCCTAAAGGACGTGTGGCTCTCTACCCTTCGTGACCTCTCGTTTGTAAACATCACTTATAATGAGGACACACCAGATGGGTTTCAATTTCACACCATCAACCACACAATTAATCTGCTCTCCATCACATTCAATGGTGTAAATCACTATCAGTACAGATATCCGACTATTAACATGAGCTTTGAAGCTTTCTCCAAACTGACCTATCTGAAGTTCTCTGGAACTGGGATGAACATTTTACCCTGCAAAGTCATTTCTGCCTTGCCTTCCCTGGAGACCCTAGATCTGTCAGACAACCTGTTATCAGAATCTGGTTTCTGGTGGCCTCTGTGTTCACCCTCGTCTGCCTTTCCTAAACTGAAGCAGCTGTCTTTAAGCAAAAACCGTTTCATCAGTCTTTCCTTCATATCTCAGAAGATGAAGGACATGAAGACATTGCAGTGCCTAGACCTCAGCTTTAACTCCATCGTCTTGGACGGCGACTGCTCTTGGCCCCAACAGCTGATTGAACTCAGCCTGGAGAGCAATAACCTGGGCAACGATGTCTTTAAGTATCTGTCACCTAATTTTGAGAGCATTAACTTGTCAAAAACAGGAATAACAGCCGTGACACAAGATAATCTTTCTCAGTTTTCAAGGCTGAAACATCTCATACTCAGTTCCAACAGCATCCAAGTTCTCCCTGAATACCTGAACATCCCCAGTCTTAAAAGTCTTTATATTGACCAGAATGCAATCACGTCTATATCCAAGGAGGCGTTGGCAGGACTACCAAAACTCAACACCCTCAGAGCTGGAAGCAACCCATTTTCCTGTTCCTGTGAGTCCTATTGGTTTGTTTCTGGGTTCAACAAGTCTTTGTTGGTGGACTGGCCGTTTGATTATACCTGCAATACTCCACCATCCCTTGCAAGCCGGTCTCTGTCTGATTATAAAACCAGTCGGCTGTCATGCGAGGTGTGGCTCCAGGTTGCAGTGGCTTTGCCTACAGTGATTTTTGTATCTGCTGCTATAAGTCTGCTTTTCTACAAGTATGACGGGATCTGGTACACAAAGATGTTATGGGTCTGGATCAGGGTGAAAAGGCGAGGCAAGCAACGTTGCAATGCATTAAATAGTGTAACATTTTGTTACCACGCTTTTATCTCGTACAGTCATCAGGACTCTGACTGGGTGGACAGCCAGCTGGTACCCTCCCTTGAAGGGGCTGGTTTTTCTCTTTGTGTCCACGAGCGAGACTTTGTCCCTGGTGAATGGATCATAGACAACATCATTAACTGTGTGGAGTCCAGCTACAAGACCCTGTTTGTACTGTCAAAGCATTTTGTGCAGAGCGAATGGTGCAACTATGAGCTGTTCTTCGCTCAGCACCGATCCATCAGCGTCCAGCAGGACTCCATGGTCTTCATCTTACTGGAGCCCATTCCAATGGACTCACTTCCTAAGAAGTTCTTGAAACTTCGAAGCTTACTGAGGCAGCAGACGTACCTCGAGTGGCCAAGTGATGAACGGAAGCAGAAGTTCTTTTGGGCAAATCTTAAAGCGATGCTGCAGCTGGCAGATAAATCAGTTGTTCTGAAGGAAGTGGCTCAAGCCATTTCAGAAACTCTTCCTCTTGTTACCAACCAGGTGTAATTATAAGTCCTGCAGCAAGTTTGGTTTCTTTAAAAATGAAAAGATCAGCATAGCACACATGTCCCACTGCTGTTCATGCAAGTTTTAAACTAAGATCATGCTTCATTGAAAAATTGAGTTGAAGCTGTTTTAGTCAAACCTTAAATCATTTTATGCACAGTTTTCATGCAATTTTACAAGATGTCACCCTCTCAGCTACTATTTGTACAATTTTAGCACCATTTCTGGAAGATTAATAGAGTTGTAGACATGTTTGTCAGGTTAGTTGGCTGTGGCAGCCATCTTTAACTTGGTTGACTTCAAAGGGTAATTAGTTTAAATGTGCAGTGTCCACAAAAACATTTCACCCTCTTACATATTAAAATGTTCATGTGAGAAACATCATGTCAGCAAGTATGAAAAAGCATTAGTTTTCTGCAAAAATAATAAAACATATTTTTTATTATTTTCTTACAGCTTTTTGTACATTTCAACTGATTTCTTCATAATAATAATTGTTAAATAAAGTCTCTTTTTTTTTTGCTACATGGAAAAATGTTTTTCCCAGATGTTTTTAAGTTAATGTACATGTCAATATATGAACCCTCAGTGTTTTATTACAAAGTTTTACATTTATTCCTGCTGAAAATATATCTTTAAAAGTTTCTGAGTAAATATAATTATTAATCAGATGCTTTTTTAAATTAAATCACAGAATCTTTTGTTCTTTGTGTGTTTTGTTAATTCATTTATTTTAGCTAAATGTCTCCACCTGCTGTTTCTATAGGAGATCTACAACAAATTGACAGAAAAGAGCTCATTTCTTGTTTTAAAACTATTATTCACATAGATTTATTGATTTTTAAATCTGGCTGTCATTGAGCTCGACAGTTTTAAGACATATTTATTATCTTCACAAGTTAATAAATTTTAAATTATTTCCCCAACTGTTTAATACAATGTTATCAAAAAATGTTATGTCTATGACAAAACTTTACTAGATGTTTTAGAATTGCATTTATGTTCCTAATTAATATTTAGTATTTATTCATGACGTAGTATAAGGGCCAGACAACAAGTTTTTTTTATTAACGGAATACAGTCATAATAGTACAAAAAAGTTGTACCAGAATAAGGAAGCAAAATGTTTTGGTACCAGTTTTACAATTTGTTTTGCTATTCATACAGTATATCCAATACAATATATACAATATTTGACTTTGACTTTATTAAACATAATGTATTACAAGAATAAAAAAGTGATGTATAAAAGAAAAAGCAAGCAAAAGTAGAACATTAGTGAATTATATTTACACGTTCAAAGTAGTGGGTAGAAGTACAAACTTATTTTTTACACCCAACCCTCTTACATCTATAGAATCATCCAATGATTACAATTTCATAATAACTTGGTTATAACATCCATTATCTATAACCACTTCTTCCTTTCAGGTTCACTGGTGCTCATATCCAGCAGTCACTGTGCGAGGGGCAGGGTACACTCAAACCTTTCACTCTCTCACTCACACCTAGGGACAATTTAGAGTTAACAATTAACCTAACAGTCATGTTTTTGGTCTGCGGGAGGAAACCAGAGTATCCGGAGAGAACATGCAAACTCTACCCA
>JARVGW010218958.1:1911-26731 GCA_031762495.1 Anablepsoides rubrolineatus | reverse complement strand
TCCAGAACATAATCTGAGCCCAACTGACCCAAACAGGTCCAAATATATTTATTATTTTATGATTCTGACAATAAAACTGATCTGTCAATCATCTTAAATACAATATAAATATTAAGGTATGTCAAACAGAATCTATTTTATGTTTATTTAAACACATTAACTGTTATAAAAGACAAGAACTATAAAAATATTTGAAAACTTACGAAGTTCAACATTTAGTTTTGTTCCTTTTCCAAAGATGATTCTGTTTGCAGCTCCAAGATTCACACAACAACAAACTCTGCAGCAAAAACCTTCAATCTGCTTTCATTCATTAAGAAATTTAATATTTCTGTTTGAGGAGTTTCTCAGACCTAAAATGTTTAACAAGACGTTTGAAGATAAATCAGCACCAACTTTGAGTTTTACGTCTACAACTTTTATTAATAATTTAGTAAATGATAACATTTTAATAAATAAATCAGTTAAAGTTTTTAAATGATGGATCATCCTGATAAAACTCAAACATTAAAATGTTTTAGTTTATCGACAGTTTTTGGACCTGGATTCAACACAAAGCTTTTAATATTATAAAAAATTATATTATATAATAAACCTGTAATCTTACTGGTTTTATAATAAACCTGTAATTTTACTGGTTTCATAATAAACATGTTTTTTACTTGTTTTGTAATAAAAAGTTAATCTTACTGGATTCGATGGTTAATCTGGTTCCAGGTCCAAAGATGATCTTATATCCAGCACCATCATTCACACAGTGCTGAGCTCCAGAACAGAATCTGAACTGAACCCAACAGGTCCAAATATATTTACTATTTATTATTTTATGATTTTTACAATAAGAAACTGATCAAATTAAAGCACATATGATGCAAATACATGTTTTTAGTTGTTCAGAACATTTTGTTGTGTATTTAGAGTCTCTAGAAGTGCAGAAAAGTTTAATTTAGTTTCTTTTGGCTCTGAGTAAATGTCTTTATTTTCTTTTTTAAAATCATATTTTTCAGTCCGTTCAACATTCGATGTTGAATTTATTGAGCAAAACAGCTTTTAAATTAATTTAAATAAATCTTGTATTGAGTTTAAACAAATTAAACCTGCAGGTGACGACTAGAAACAATTAAAATAAAATAAACATCTTACTGGTTTGAACCGTTAGACTGGATCCAGAACCAAAGATGAGCTTGTTGGCAGTGTTCACACAACCAGACGCTCCACAACAAGAACTGATCCAGACTGAACCGATCCAGACTAAACTAAACGGATCCAAACTAAGCATAATCAGACTAAACAGAACCTAAATTAAACAGAACCAAACCTCTATAAAACTGGATCCAAGCTCAATTATTTAATTTCTTTTTTTTCAGTGTTAAAGTTAAATTTATAAATTTATAAATATCTACAGGTTTTATTTGTTTTTACTGATTCGGAAAACAAAAATATTAAAATCACAACTTACTGGTTTGAACTGTTAGACTGGATCCAGAACCAAAGATGATCTTAGACCCTCCAACATTCACACAACCAGACACTTCAGAACACAAACCCAGCTTGGATTAACTGAACCAGACTTCAGGATTAAAACCTGAGATTAACTGAACCAGACTTCAGGATTAAAACTGAGAAACTGAACCAGACTTCAGGATTAAAACTGAGATAAACTGAACCAGACTTCAGGATTAAAACTGAGATAAACTGAACCAGACTTCAGGATTAAAACCTGAGATAAACTGAACCAGACTTCAGGATTAAAACCTGAGATAAACTGAACCAGACTTCAGGATTAAAACCTGAGATAAACTGAACCAGACTTCAGGATTAAAACTGAGATAAACTAAACCAGACTTCAGGATTAAAACTGAGATAAACTGAACCAGACTTCAGGATTAAAACAGAGATAAACTGAACCAGACATCAAGTTTAAAACAGAGATAAACTGAACCAAACTTCAGGATTAAACCTGAGATAAACTGAACCAGACTTCAGGGTTAAAACAGAGATAACCTGAACCAGACTTCAGGATTAAAACTGAGATAACCTGAACCAGACTTCAGGATTAAAACTGAGATCAACTGAACCAGACTTCAGGATTAAAACGGAGATAACCTGAACCAGACTTCAGGATTAAAACTGAGATCAACTGAACCAGACTTCAGGATTAAAACGGAGATAAACTGAACCAAACTTAATACTTTAACATTGTTCACTAAAGAAAAGCAGAAAGTAAATATTTACATCTTAGTGAAATAAGTTATTTTTATTAATATAAATAAATAATTTATCAGAACTCACTGGGTTCGATGGTTAATCTGGTTCCAGATCCAAAGAACAATCTTTGGGTTCCGTCATTCACACAGCCTGAAGCTTCAGAACATAAACTGAACCTGAACCAGACTCTGGTTCTTTACATTTTTATTTCTTTCACTTTAAGGAGAAAAGATTTGATGAATTATTTCAGATTTTATTTATAAACACGTGTAAACAATAAAAATTAGGTTTTTATTTCTGTTATTGGGAAAAGCTGCATCAATAAATATTAAACTTTATGAAAATGTTTAACATTTGAAATTTGGAAACTATGTAAAATGACTGGTTCTGGTTCTGTATCAGAAAACAAACTGAATATAGTTTATTAAACATCAGTGATTCACAGTTAACTCTTAATTATTTCATTTTTCTTCTCTTTAGTTTGAAGAGAAGGAAAAAAAACCTGATTAATAAAATAAATTCATCTGAAGAACCAAAAAATAAAATCTAGTTGTTTATGAACAGAACTTACTGGTTTCAATGGTTAGTCTGGTTCCAGCTCCAAAGATTAGTCTGTACCCATCATTCACACAGCATGAAGCCTCAGAACATAAACTGGACCAGATTCCAATCAGAAAATCATTACATCATTATCATTTTTTACATTTATAAAGTCAATTATTTAATACTAAAAATAAAATCATCATTATTTTGATATAAAAACTAGATTAGTTTTATTTACAAGGTTGTTTATGACATTTTAAGAATTTACAAACATTTTTACTGTATTTTTATTTTAAGTTTTAAAATGTTTTTTGAACTCAACTCACTGCTTTCAGAACATAAACTGTACTCTGCTTCAACCAGACTCCATTCAGAAAATGAACGTTTTTACATTTAATACTTGGTCAGTCAGTGATAAATACAGCTGCATCCTGTAGATATTTTAAAACATTAAATTAGTTTTATAAAATAATCCAGATCTATTGTTTTGTCTTTAAGGTTGATTGAGATTAAAGTTTAGGTTATTTGAAGTATTCTTATTGTGGTGTTGTGTAAAATCAATCAATTACTCACTTGTTTGAACAGTTAGTCTGGTTCCAGCTCCAAAGATTAGTCTGTACCCAGCATTCACACAGTATGAAGCCTCAGAACATAAACTGGACTTCATCTTTCTTTTAACATTTATAAAGTGAAATTATTTAATAAAAGTAAATCCTAAAGTCTGTAAATATTTTATTAACTTTGATTAATTTCCTGTCTTTCAATGTTGTTTGATACTAAACATTTTGTGTTATTTAAACATTTTAAATATTTTACATTATTTTGTGTGAAACACTTTAATATAAATAAATATCTGTTACTCACTGGTTTGAACAGTTAATCTGGTTCCAGCTCCAAACATTAACTTGTTCACATTAACTCCAGTATTCACACAACATGAAGCTCCACAACAGAAACTGAGCAGCTTCAACTCAAACCAGACTCCATTTATAAAATCAAGGTTTTTACATCATCCAGACACTAAATGAAGATTATAAATGAAAGATAAAATGATTCTAAAATCAATTTATTTCTTGGATCAAATCATCAATTTTAAATGTTTTAAAGTATATTTTAGTGTAAGTTTAACGAGTTAAAATAATTAATATTAAAATGTTAATAATCTGATTCTTACTGGTTTCGATGGTTAATCTGGTTCCAGCTCCAAACATTATCTTGTACCCAACATTCACACAACATGAAGCTGCACAACACAAACTCAGGTTTACACGTTTTAAACTATTTTAACTTTTCAGACTATTGTTCAAAAATAAACTCATGTTTTTCATAAAATGATTTTAGGGTTTAGATCAAGTTTAAACACAGAAGACATTTGTTTAAAAATAAAATGTTTTAAAGATAAAATTTGCTGTTTTTTTTTGTCTACAATGTTTTTAATACATTTTATGTTAATTTAATATTTTTTAAACATTTACAATATTTCCGTGTGTAAATCAGTGAAAAACCTTTAGAAAGTTTCTGATCTGTTACTTACTGGTTTGAACAGTTAATCTGGTTCCAGATCCAAAGATTATCTTTAATCCTCCTGCAGTATTCACACAATATGAAGCTCCAGAACATAAACTCAACTTCTGCTTCAACCAGACTCCATTCAGAAAATCCCTGTTTTTACTTTTACATCAACCCAATAAATTATAAACATGAATTCTGAATATTATTGTTTTTTGAAACACTGAAGTAGTTTTACTAAAATATTCAACCCAGATACTTTGTACTAAAACATTCAGAAACTACAGATTTTATAAAATCAACTTCTTAAAAAATATTTTAAAAATGCATGAATTTGATCAGTTTTCTTTTCATCTTCAAGATGCTTTGATACTTTTAAGTGTTTAAAAATATTTTAGTGTTTTTGTGTAAATCTGAATTGTTTTTGATCCGATACTCACTGGTTTGAACAGTTAATCTGGTTCCAGATCCAAATATCATCTTGTTCTGACTGGTTGTAGTCACACAATGTGGAACTCCATAACACAAACTGAACCAGACTCCATTCAGAAAATCACTGTTTTTACATTTAGACTGTTAAATGTTAAATGTGAATTATTAATTCTGTTAATTTAATATATTTTTTATATTTTTTTATCAGTTTTCTGATTTGTTTAGTGGGTTTCTTACATTTTGTGTTTTTAATTCTTTTTTTAAAAATCATTTTACTGTGTTTTTGTGTAAATCTGAATTGTTTTTGATCCAATACTCACTGGTTTGAACAGTTAATCTGGTTCCTGGTCCAAAGATGATCTTGTTCTGACCGATTCCAGTCACACAATATTCATCTCCAGAACATAAACTGAACTCTAACTTCAACCAGACTCTTTACATTTAGACTGTCAAATCAATTAAAAATAGATAGAAATAATATCAAAATATCTCTAGTTTTACATGATTTACAAAATATATATATTTGTCAACAAAACTATATGATACCATTCATTTTCTTTACATCTTGTTTTGTAAATGAAAATCACTGTTTTTACATTTATAGTCAAGTCATAAATTAATCAAAGTAAATCAAAAGTTTCGTAAATAACTAAAAAAAAAAAAACAGTTTTACATGATTTTTATCATTTTCTTTCCTGGTTTCCTAACCATTTTTTTTTGTATTGTTGTGTAAATCTGAAATACATTTAAAGCGTTTCTGATCTGTTACTCACTGGTTTGAACAGTTAATCTGGTTCCTGGTCCAAAGGTGATCTTGTTCACATTCACACAACATGAAGCTTCAGAACATAAACTGAACTCTAACTTCAACCAGACTCCATTCAGAAAAATCAGCTTTTTTACATTTAGATCATTAAATGTTTATCATGAATTATAAATTGTCTATTTTAATCATTATTTTTATATGTTTTTGATCAGTTTTCTTTTTCTCTGTAAGTTTCTTACATTGTGAGGTTTTTTTTAATAATTTTTTAACATTACAATTTTTTTATGTAAATCTGTGAAATTGTTTATACTTTAATATAAATGTCTGTTACTCACTGGTTTGAACAGTTAATCTGGTTCCAGGTCCAAAGGTGATTTTCTGACCTCCAGTATTCACACATCATGAAGTCTCAGAACATAAACTGAACGTTTACGTCAACCAGACTCCATTCAGAAAATCACTGTTTTTACATTTGTACTACTAGTCATTGGTAAAAAAACATCATGACTATTTTTATACTTTTAAACATTAAACTGGTTTTACAAATTAATCCAGGACAGTTTTTTGTCTCTTTGCTTGTTGGAGACTTAAGTTTGGGTTGTTTGAAGTATTTTTATTTTCATGTTTAATCTGTGAAACTTTTTGATTCTCTGTTAAAATCAATACTTTGAAATGTAAGTATTTTAGTGTTTATTTGTTAAATAGTTTAAATAAATCAAGTAAAATGTTTATAATCGGATTCTTACTGGTTTCGGTGGTTAATCTGGTTCCAGCTCCAAATATCATCTTCTCTGTGTTTCCATTCACACAACATGAAGCTTCAGGACATAAACTGAACCAGATTCCATTCAGAAACTCAATGTTTTTACATTTACAATGAAAAATGAATTTAAAAAAATTAAGTCAGAAATATTATCAAAACATCACTAGTTTTACATGATTTTGGCAATTTTCTTTTTGTCAACAAAGCTGTTGATTAATTTTCTTTTATGCATTTTAAACATTTTGTATCTTTGTGTAAATCTGGGAAATGCATTTAATACACTTCAGATCTGTTACTCACTGTTTTGAACAGTTAATCTTGTTCCTGGTCCAAATATGATCTTGTACACATTAACTCCACCAGTCACACACCATAAAGCTTCAGAACATAAACTAAACTCTAACTTCATTCAGAAGAATGTTAAATATTAAGCATGAATTATAAATTCTGCTCCAGAACAGAAACTGGACCAGACTCCATTCAGAAAATCACTGTTTTTACTTTCAAAATATTATATTTAACATTTATAAAAGTCAAGTCATTAAACAATCAAAGTAAATCAAATTCTAAATATATATTAATGAATAAATAACTTGTTACATGATTTTGGTCATTTTCTTTTTGTTGACAATGTTAATGTTTGATACCATACGTTTATGTTCTTATACATATTTTAGTAAATTTTAATCTGAGGAATACATTTAAAATATTTCTGATCAGTTACTCACTGGTTTGAACAGTTAATCTGGTTCCTGGTCCAAAGGTGATCTTCTGACCTCCACCAGTCACACAACATGAAGCTCCAGAACATAAACTGAACCAGACTCCATTCAAAATATCACTGTTTTTATATTTTTATCTTTAGGACAGTTCATTACAAAACACCAGAAATTCTATAACTATTTTAGTAACTAGTTTGTCATTATTTTGGTTAAATTTCTTAATTTTATTTAGTATTTTGTCTGGAAGTATATTTGAGACTAAACATTTTATGTTCTTTTGATTTTTTTTAACATTTTACTTTTGTTTCATTCACTGATTTTACATTTATTAAATGTTAAGCATGAATTATAAATGCTGTTAATATTCTAATCTTTTTTATATATATATTTGATCAGTTTTCATTTTCTTTAAGTTTATTACATTTTGTATTTATTTTATTAGATATTTTTTAGCATTTTACTGTTTTTTTGTGTAAATCTGTGAAATATTTCTGATGAGTTACTCACTGGTTTGAACAGTTAATCTGGTTCCTGGTCCAAAGATAATCTTAACTCCAGCATTCAACTCAAACCAGACTCCATTTATAAAATCAAGGTTTTTACATGATTCAGACATTAAATGAAGATTATAATTAAATATATGAATTTTATTAAAATAAATATAGAATGTTTGTAAACTTAACATGTTTTTAATTTGAGTGTTTTAAAAGATATATACATGTTAATTAGTTAAAATAAACCATAGTAAAATGTTAATAATCTGATTCTTACTGGTTTCGATGGTTAATCTGGTTCCAAGTCCAAACATCATCTTTCTTGTGTTTTCATTCACACAACATGAAACTGTGCGACACAAACTCTCCTTCAAACTTTAGAAACATTTTAATGTTTCAGACTATTATTCAATAATAAATTCATGTTTTTAATAAAAAGTTCAGTATTTTAGAATGTTTTGATTGTTTTAATCAACATTTTTAGTGTTTAGTTTAAACTGAAAATGTTTCTTTAGAAATAAAATGAAACATTTACGATTTCAATAAATAAAATCTGAATAAATTTAACGTGTTTAACTACTGATGTAAAGAATTTATATAATTTAATAAATTCTGAGCAAATAAATCATAGATTAATGTAATTAGCATAAAATAATCTACAGAAACATATCATAAAGAATTGATATTTTAAATATTATAAATATTACTCACTGCTTTGAACAGTTAATCTGGATCCAGATCCAAATATCATCTTATTTAGTCCTGCAGTATTCACACAACATGAAGCTCCAGAACAGAAACTGAACCAGACTCCATTCAGAAAATCACTGTTTTTACATTTACATAAAGTTCATTAAATTATACAAATGAATTCTGTGAATACTTTTACATTTTTAAAACACAAAACTGGTTTTACAAAAATATTCAGAGCAGTTTTATTTTTGTCTACAAAGTATTTTGATACTGAAACATTCAGAAACTAGAATGTGTGTTATATAAAGTCAAATAATTAAATATTCAAAGTTAAATCTTTCATAGTGCAGATTAATACATAACTCTTTTCTTTTCATCTACAAGGTGGTTTGATACTAAAATGTGTTACATTAAATGTTATGTACAATTTTAAGAATTTGTGAACATTTTACTGTGTTTTTATTTTTTACTTTTGAAATATTTCTGATCTGTTACTCACTGGTTTGAACAGTTAATCTGGTTCCTGGTCCAAAGATAATCTTGTTCTGATATCCAGTCACACAGTATTCATGTCCAGAACACAAACTAAACTTCTGCTTTAACCAGACTCCATTCAGAAAATATTAATTTTTATGATAAAACGTGAGTTGTGTAAATATTTGTATATTTTTAAACATTAAAATAGTTTTGCAAAAAAACAGCCAGGTCGAGTTTTTTTGTGTCTTAAGTTGGTTTTTAGACATATTTTTACTGTATTTTTGTGTAAAATTATTTGTCTTTGTTCTGTTACTCACTGGTTTGAACAGTTAATCTGGTTCCAGCTCCAAAGATCATCTTAACTCCAGTATTCACACAACATGAAGCTTCAGAACATAAACTGAACGTCTGCTCCAACCAGACTCCATTCAGAAAATCATTGTTTTTATATTTTTACTTTCAGGACAGTTCTTGACAAACACCATGACTTCTATAGTTTAGTAATTAGTTTTTCATGATTTACATTGTTTTGTCTACAAGGTGGTTTCTAACTAAAAGTTTGTTCTTTTAAGCATTTTACAGTACATTTTACAGTATTGTGTGTAAATCAGTAAAATACTTTGATGTTGGTTTTTAGTTTAGATTTTAGACATATTTTTACTATATTTTTGTGTAAAATTGTTTCAGATGTGTTACTCACTGTTTTTACATTTAAAAAGTCAAATTAATGTACATTGAAAACAAAATATTAAATATGTATAATACAAAACTAGTTTTACATTATTTTGATTAGTTTTTTTCACCTACATGGTTTTTTGAAGCTTAAAGTTTGTGTTTTTTATATATTTATAAACATTTTTACTGTATTATGTAAATCTGTTAAATACATTTAAACATTTCAGTTACTCACTGGTTTGAACAGTTAATCTGGTTCCAGATCCAAATATCATCTTTGTTGCACCAGATCCAGTCACACAACATAAAGCTCCAGAACACAAACTCTACTTTAACTTCAACCAAACTCCATTCAGAAAATCACTATTTTAACATTCTTTAGACATTAAATCAAAACTCAAAATAATGTTTTATTCTAAATAAATCTACAGTAAACTAATTCTTTTTTTTTTTTTTACACATTTGTTTTATTTTAGATGCTTTAAAATGAACTTTATGTAAATTTGTTCATTAGTAGAAATAAATCATAGTAAAATGTTAATTTGATTCTTACTGGTTCTGATGGTTAATCTGGTTCCAGCTCCAAAGATTATCTTATCCAGTCCAGTATTCACACAACATGAAGCTTCAGAACATAAACTAAACGTCTGCTCCAACCAGACTCCATTCAGAAAATCATTGTTTTTATATTTGTACCATCAGGAAAGTAAATCAAATTTATAAAACATTTAACATTTTCCATAACACATTTCTATCAACCCAATATTTATTTATTTTATATATCTGTGTAAATAATTAAAATCTCATCACTAGTTTAACAGAATTCAGGTCAGTAATCTTTTGTTACAAAAATGTTTGAAAGTAAGTTGTTTGTCATATTCAGCTTGTTTTTGTGTAAATCTGTAAAATACTTTTAAACATTTCTGATCTTTTACTCACTGGTTTGAACAGTTAATCTGGTTCCTGGTCCAAAAATCATCTTATTTACTCCTCCAGTATTCACACAACATGAAGCTCCAGGACACAAACTGAACCAGACTCCATTCAGAAAATCACTATTTATACATATAAGACATCAGGGCAGTAAATGATTAATGTTTAAAATCTAAAAATATTTACATGATTTATCATTAAACTACTTTATCATCATGATTTTGATCAGTCTTTGTTTTGTCTTTATGACTGTTTGACACAGTATTTTGGATTCTTTCAGATATTTTTACACATTTTACTGTATCGTTGTGTAAATATATTTAAAAAGTATTTGATGTGTTACTCACTGGTTTCAATGAATAATCTGGTACCAGGTCCAAACAACCAGGTCCAAACAACAACTTGCTCCAATCAGAACCAGACACACAATAAGGATCTCCAGAACATAAACTAACATAAACATTGGAAAATGCTGTTTGATACTATAGGTTTATGTAATTTAGGCATTATAAACATATTTTTGTATTTTTGTGTAAATCTGGGGAACATATTTTAAACATTTCTGATCTGTTACTCACCGGTTTGAACAGTTAATCTGGTTCCTGGTCCGAATATGATCTTATATGAACCAGTTCCAGTCACACAATATTCATCTCCATAACACAAACTGAACTTTAACTTCAACCAGAGTCCTTTCATAAAATCACTGTTTTTACATTTGTTTTACAAGTCATTGATAGAAATAAATCATGAAACATGTAAATATTTTTATATTTTTAAACAAACATTTGGTTTTACAAAATTATCCGGAACAGTTTTCTGTCTCTTTGCTTGTTTGATGCTATAGTTTAGGTTGTTTGAAGTATTTTTATTTTCATGTTTAATCTGTGAAACTTTTTGATCAAAATTATCTGTTAAAATCAGTACTTTTAAATGTAAGTATTTTGGTGTGTATTTGTTAGATAGTTAAAATGTTAATAATTTGATTCTTACTGGCTTCGATGGTTAATCTGGTTCCAGATCCAAATGTCATCTTTTCTGTGATTCTATTCACACAACATAAAGCTTCAGGACATAAACTGGACCAGAGTCCATTCAGAAAATCATTATTTTTAATATTTACATCATCACGTCAGTAAACGATAAATCATTATGTAAATATTTTTAGATTTTAAACATTAAACTACTTTATCATCATGATTCTGATCAGTTTGTTTTGTCTTTATGACTGTTTGACACAATATTTTGAATTTGTTTAGATATTTTTACAGATTTTTACTGTATCGTTGTGTAAATATATTTAAAAAGTATTTGATGTGTTACTCACTAGTTTCAATGAATAATCTGGTACCAGGTCCAAACAACAACTTGCTCCAATCAGAAGCAGTCACACAGTTAGGATCTCCAGAACATAAACTAAACCAGACTCCATTTACAAAATCCCTGTTTTTACATTTATAAAGTCAAATAATGCACAATGAAAATAAATACATTTATAATACAAAACTAGTTTTACATTATTATGATCATTGGTTTTTATTTTTCAAAAATGCTGTTTTATACTATAGATTTACTTTTTAAGCATTTTTTCACCGTTTTTATATTTGTGTAAATCTGGGAAAAACATTTTAAACATTTATCAGTTACTCACTGGTTTGAACAGTTAATCTGGTTCCTGGTCCAAATATGATCTTATATCCTCCTCCAGCATTCACACAACATGAAGCTCCAGAACATAAACTGAACCAGACTCCATTCAGAAAATCACTGTTTTCACATTTGTACTACTAGTCAATGATAAAAAATACATCATAAAACAAGAAAATATTTTTGTATTTTTAAACATTAAACTGGTTTTACAAATTAATCCAGAAGAGTTTTCTGTCTCTGTTTATTTGAGGCTATAGTTTGGGTTAACAGAGGATTTTGATCAAAATGTTTCACAAAATAAACACAAAAATAAAAATACTTCAGTTAAAATCAGTACTTTGAAGTATTTTAGTGTGTAATTGTTAAATAGTTTAAATAAATCATAGTAAAACGTTAATAATTTGATTCTTACTGGTTTCGGTTGTTAATCTGGTTCCAGCTCCAAATATCATTTTTCTTGCATTTCCATTCACACAACATGAAGCTTCTGGACATAAACTGAACCAGACTCCATTTAGAAAATCACTGTTTTTACATTTTTAAAGTCAAATAATTAAAGTAAATCATAAATTCTATTAAAGAATAAAATCAAAAATATTATCAATGCACAACTTGTTTTACATGATTTTGATTATTTTCTTTTTGTTGACAATGCTGGTTGATACTATAGGTTTATGTCCTTTAACCATTTTATACATATTTTAGGAAATTCGTGTTAATCTGGGAAATACATTAAAAACATTTCTGATCTGTTACTCACTGGTTTGAACAGTTAATCTGGTTCCATCTCCAAATATCATCTTAGCTCCAGTATTCACACATCATGAAGCTCCAGAACATAAACTGAACCAGACTCCATTCAGAAAATCACCATTTTAACATTTGTACTACTAGTCAATGATAAAAAATACATCATAAAACAAGAAAATTTTTGTATTTTTAAACATTAAACTGGTTTTACAAATTAATCCAGAAGAGTTTTCTGTCTCTTTGCTTGTTTGAGGCTATAGTTTGGGTTGTTAGAGGATTTTGATCAAAATGTTTAACAATATAAACACAAAAATAAAAATACTTCAGTTAAAATCAGTACTTTGAAGTATTTTAGTGTGTAATTGTTAAATAGTTTAAATAAATCATAGTAAAACGTTAATAATTTGATTCTTACTGGTTTCGGTTGTTAATCTGGTTCCAGCTCCAAATATCATTTTTCTTGCATTTCCATTCACACAACATGAAGCTTCTGGACATAAACTGAACCAGACTCCATTTAGAAAATCACTGTTTTTACATTTTTAAAGTCAAATAATTAAAGTAAATCATAAATTCTATTAAAGAATAAAATCAAAAATATTATCAATGCACAACTTGTTTTACATGATTTTGATTATTTTCTTTTTGTTGACAATGCTGGTTGATACTATAGGTTTATGTCCTTTAACCATTTTATACATATTTTAGGAAATTCGTGTTAATCTGGGAAATACATTAAAAACATTTCTGATCTGTTACTTACTGGTTTGAACAGTTAATCTGGTTCCATCTCCAAATATCATCTTAGCTCCAGCATTCACACATCATGAAGCTCCAGAACATAAACTGAACCAGACTCCATTCAGAAAATCACTGTTTTTACATTTAAATTTTTATATTTTACATTTATAAAGCCAAGTCATTAAACAATCAAAGTAAATCATAAATTCTGTAAATATTTCAACAAGTAATTTTTGCATAATTTTGATCAGATCTAAGGGATTGTTTGACGCCGAAAGGTTTTTAGGGTTTTAAATTAATTTTTAACATTACTGTATTTGTGTGTAAAACCTGGGAAATACTTTTTATATATTTCTGATCTGTTACTCACTGGTTTGAACAGTTAATCTGGTTCCTGGTCCGAATATCATCTTGTTCACATTAGCTCCAGTATTCACACATCATGAAGCTCCAGAACATAAACTGAACCAGACTCCATTCAGAAAATCACTGTTTTTACATTTACAATGTAAAATGAATATACATAAAAAATAGTCAGAAATATTATCAAAACATTCCTAGTTTTACATGATTTTGACAATTTTCTATTTGTCAACAAAGCTGTTTGATACTATAGGTTTATTTTATTTAAAGCATTTTAAACATTTCACTGAATTTTTGTGCAAATCTGGGAAATTCATTTAAAATATTGTTGATCTGTTACTCACTGGTTTGAACAGTTAATCTGGTTCCTGGTCCGAATATCATCTTATTCACATTAGCTCCAGCATTCACACATCATGAAGCTCCAGAACACAAACTGAACCAGACTCCATTCAGAAAATCACTGTTTTTACATCTGTACCATCAGGACAATAAATGCTCAAATCTATAAAAAGTTTAACATTTTTTTACATATTTAAATATTTTACATATTTTACATGTCAAAACCATAATGTTTAGGCTTTTTGAAAGCATTTTTGAGATCAAATTTCTTTATAAAATATGTTAAAATAAATCTTTGTCTAGTAAAGGTTTTTGATCCGTTACTCACTGGTTTGAACAGTTAATCTGGTTCCAGATCCAAAGATTATCTTTTGCTGATTAGATCCAGTCACACAATATTCATCTCCATAACGTAAACTGAACTTTAACATTTAAACAGTTAAGCCAGATTTCATTCAAATAAATGTATATTTAAACATTAGTTCTACTAGTCATTAATAAAAAAAAAATACATCATGAAACATGTAAATATTTTTATGTTTTTAAACAAACTGGTTTTACAAATTAATCCAGAACAGTTTTCTCTCTTTGCTTGTTTGATGCTATATTTTGGGTTGTTTGAAGTATTTTTATTTTCATGTTTAATCTGTGAAACTTTTTGATCAAAATCCTGTGTTAAAATCAATACTTTGAAATGTAAGTATTTTAGTGTTTATTTGTTAAATAGTTTAAATAAATCAAGTAAATGTTAATAATCTGATTCTTACTGGTTTTGATGGTTAATCTGGTTCCAGATCCAAATATCATCTTAGTTACTCCTCCAGTATTCACACATCATGAAGCTCCAGAACACAAACTGAACCAGACTCCATTCAAAAAAATCTGTTTTTACATTTAAAATTTTATATTTTACATTTATAAAGCCAAGTCATTAAAGTAAATCATGAATTCTGTAAATATTTTGATAACTATGTTTTGCATGATTTTGATCTTTTTTTCTCATCTACATGATTGTTTGATAGGTTTTTAAATATTTTGAAACATTTTTACTGTATTTTTGTGTAAATTTGGGAAACATATTTAAACATTTCTGATCTGTTACTCACTGGTTTGAACAGTTAATCTGGTTCCAGATCCAAAGATGATCTTATAGACTCCTCCAGTATTCACACAACATGAAGCTTCAGAACATAAACTGAACCAGACTCATCTACAAGGTTGTTTGATACTAAAAGCTTGAGGGGGATTTTTTAATATCTCACATTTTTACTGTATTTTTGTGTAAATCTATTAAGTGTTTTTGATCCGTTACTCACTGGTTTGAACAGTTAATCTGGTTCCAGCTCCAAATATCATCTTGTTCTGATTAGATCCAGTCACACAATATTCATCTCCATAATGTAAAGTGAACTTTAACTTCAACAAAACTCCATTCAGAAAATCACTGTTTTTACATTTCTTCTACCAGTCATTGATAAAATTACATCATGAAACAAGTAAAATGTTTTTATATTTTTAAACATTAAATTGGTTTTAAAAATTAATCCAGAACAGTTTTCTGTCTCTTTGCTTGTTTGATAGTTTGGGTTGTTTGAAGTATTTTTATTTTCTTGTTTAATCTGTGAAACTCTTTGATCAAAATTCTCTGTTAAAATCAGTACTTTGAAATTGAAGTATTTTAGTGTTTGTTAAATAGTTGAAATAAATCAAGCAAAATATTAATAATCTGATTCTTACTGGCTTCGATGATTAATCTGGTTCCAGCTCCAAATATCATCTTTCCTGTATTTCCATTCACACAACATGAAGCTTCAGGACATAAACTGAACCAGACTCCATTCAGAAAATCACTGTTTTTACATTTACAATGTAAAATAAATATACATTAAAAATAAAGTCAGAAATATTATCAAAACATTCCTAGTTTTACATGATTTTGACAATTTCCTATTAATTAACAAAGCTATTTGATACCATAGGTTTCTTTTATGCATTTTAAACATCTTGTTTTGTATTTTTGTGCAAATCTGGAAAAATTTTAAATGTTTTTGATCTGTTACTCACTGGTTTGAACAGTTAATCTGGTTCCTGGTCCAAATATCATCTTGTACGCATTAACTCCAGTATTCACACAATGTGAAGCTCCAGAACATAAACTGAACCAGACTCCATTCAGAAAATCACTGTTTTTACATTTATATAGTCAAGTCATTAATAGATCAAAGTAAATCATACGTTTTAAACATATATTAAACAATAATGCAACTCGTTTTACATGATTGATCATTTACTTTTTGTTGACAATGTTAATGTTTGATACTATAGGATTATGTTCTTTAAGCATTTTATACATATTTTAGGAAATTTGTGTGAAATACATTTTAAACATTTCTGATCTGTTACTCACTGGTTTGAACAGTTAATCTGGTTCCAGCTCCAAATATCATCTTGTTCTGATTAGTTCCAGTCACACAATATTCATCTCCATAACATAAACTGAACTTTAACTTCAACCAGACTCCATTCAGAAAATCACTGTTTTTACATTTGTATTATTAGTGATTGATAAAACAAGTAAATCTTTTTATATTGTTAAACATTAAACTGGTTTTAAAAAGCTATCCGGAACAGTTTTCTGTCTCTGGTCTTGTTTGAGGCTTAAGTTTGTGTTATCTGAATTATTTTTTACTACTGATCAAAATCCTGTGTGAAAATCAATACTTGAATTTTTTCTAATATTTTAGACATACACACTAAGATACGTAAAATTTAAAGTAAAATGTTAATAAACTGATTCTTACTGGTTTCGATGGTTAATCTGGTTCCAGCTCCAAATATCATCTTGTCTGTGTTTCTAGTCACACAACATGAAGCTTCAGGACATAAACTGAACCAGACTTCATTCAGAAAACCACTGTTTTTACATTTACAAAGTCAAATGAATATATATTAAAAATATATAAATATTATTAAAGCATAACTAGTTTTACATGATTTTGGTCATTTTCTTTTTGTCGACAATGCTGGTTGATACTTTAGGTTTATGTTATTTATGAGTTTTAAACATATTTTTGTGTAAATCTGAGAACTATATTTAAAATACTTCTGTTCTGTTACTCACTGGTTTGAACAGTTAATCTGGTTCCATCTCCAAAGGTGATCTTCTGTACTCCAGCATTCACACATCATAAAGCTTCAGAACATAAACTGAACCAGACTCCACTCAGAAAATCACTGTTTTTACATTTATAAAGTCAAGTCATTAAATAACAAAAGTAAATCATAAATTTTGTAAATATTTTGACAAGTAGTTTTACGTTATTTTGATCCTTTTGTCAACAAATCTGTTTGCTACTAGAGCTTTATGTTCTTTAAGCGTTTTAAACACAGTTTTAATACTTTTGTGTAGTTATGTGAAATACATTTTAAATATTTCTGATCTGTTACTCACTGGTTTGAACAGTTAATCTGGTTCCAGCTCCAAAGAAGATCTTGTTCTGATTACCTCCAGTATTCACACATCATGAAGCTCCAGAACATAAACTGAACCAGACTCCATTCACAAAATCACTGTTTTTACATTTATAAAGTCAGTTATTATTATGCAAAAAACATTTAGATTTGACTATGAATATAAATTTTTAGAAGTATTTATAATATAAATATTTTACATATTTTGAGTAAAACTGATCCGGTACTCACTGGTTTGAACAGTTAATCAGGTTCCTGGTCCAAATATGATCTTGTTCACATTAGCTCCAGTCACACAATATTCATCTCAATTACGTAAAGTAAACTTTAACTTCAACCAGACTCTGGCACAACAAGTGTAAAAACAGTGATTTTCTGAATAGTCATTGATAAAAATACATATTGAAAACATGTAATTATTTTTAGATGAAACTCATTAATCAAAATCCTGTTAAAGTAAATACTTTGAATTTTAAGTATTTTAGTATACATTTGTAAAATATTTTAAATAAATCATAATAAAATGTTAATAATCTGATTCTTACTGGTTTTGATGGTTAATCTGGTTCCAGCTCCAAATATAATCTTTTCTGTGTTTCCAGTCACACATTATGAAGCTCCAGAACATAAACTGAACCAGAGTCCATTCAGAAAATCACTGTTTTATATCATTAATTTTATATTTTACATTTATAAAGTTATCATTGAACAATAAAAGTAAATAAAAAGTTTTTGCATGATTTTGATTAGTTTTTTTTTAAATCTACAAGGTTGTTTGATATCAAGTTTGTGGATTTTGAAAAACGTATATAAATAAATAAATAGGTTTTTTCAATCAGTTACTCACTGGTTTGAACAGTTAATCTGGTTCCAGCTCCAAATATCAACTTGACATTAGCTCCAGATGTCACACAACATGATGCTTCAGAACATAAACTGAACTTTAACTTCAACCAGACTCCATTCAGAAAATTACAATTTTTACATTTATAAAGTCAAATAATGTACATTGAAAAAATATATAAATATTTATTATACAAAACTAGTTTTACGTGATTTTGATCCTTTTATTTTTGGCGACAAAGCTGTTGGATACTATAAGTTTTTATTTTTTAATCATTTTAAACAGTTTATATTTTTCTGTAAATCTGTTAAATACATTTTAAATATTTCTGATCAGTTACTCACTGGTTTGAACAGTTAATCTGGTTCCATCTCCAAAGAAGATCTTGTTTGTGTTTCCAGTATTCACACATCATGAAGCTCCAGAACATAAACCGAACCAGACTCCATTCAGAAAATCACTGTTTTATATTATTAATTTTATATTTTACATTTATAAAGTTATTATTAAAAATCAAAGTAAGTAGTTTTTGCACGGTTTAGATTTTTTTTTTATCTACAATTGTTTGATACTAAAAGTTTGTGGATTATGAAAAACCTTTGTTAAAAATAAATACTATAAATTATTTTGGATGTGTTACTCACTGGTTTGAACAGTTAATCTGGTTCCTGGTCCAAAGAAGATCTTGTTCTGATTACCAGTATTCACACATCATGAAGCTCCAGAACATAAACTGAACCAGACTCCATTCAGAAAATCACTGTTTTTACATTTATAAAGTCAAATTAATGTACATTGAAAATAAAATATTAAATATTTATAATACAAAACTAGTTTTACATTATTTTGATTAGTTTTTTTCACCTACATGGTTGTTTGATGCTTAAAGTTTGTGTTTTTTATACATTTTTAAACATTTTCACTGTATTGTGTAAATCTGGTAAATACATTTAAATATTTCTGATCTGTTACTCACTGGTTTGAACAGTTAATCTGGTTCCAGATCCAAATATCATCTTGTTTACACCAGATCCAGTCACACAACATAAAGCTCCAGAACACAAACTCAACTTTAACTTCAACCAGACTCCATTCAGAAAATCACTATTTTAACATTCTTTAGACATTAAATCAAAACTCAACACGTTTTATTCTAAATAAATCTACAGTAAACTAATAATTTTTTTTAAATCAACACATTTGTTTTATTTTAGATGCTTTAAAAAAATTAACTTTATTTAAATTTGTTCATTAGTAGAAATAAATCATAGTAACATGTTAATAACCTGGTTCTTACTGGTTCTGATGGTTAATCTGGTTCCAGATCCAAAGATCATCTTTTCTCTGTTTCCATTCACACATCATGAAGCTTCAGAACATAAACTGAACCAGACTCATTTTCATCCTTAAAACATTAAATTAATGTTAAATTATAAATTCTCCTCTTTCTAACAGTAAAGTTGTTTGATAAGAAATGTTTTGAGTATTTTTGTTTTAGTTTAATAACTTCTGACCAACTGGTTCTGATGGTTAACCTGGTTCTGATAAAAGATCAGAACCAACAGAAGAAAACTGCTGATGTTTCATATTAATATGATTTATAATCAGACTTATTACAATGTAATAAAGACAGGTTTGTTTATAAACTGGTTCTGATCCAGTTTTCTGTTTTCACTCACTGCTGTTCACGGTTAATCTGGTTCCAGGTCCAAACAGAACCTTGAATCCTCCGTCATTCACACAATGTGAAAGTCCTGAACACAAACTGGATTCAGGTTTTCAGTTTGAACAAATCTGGATCTGGATCTGGATCAGGATCTGGATCTGGTCTTTAATCTTCATTTAGCTCCAGTTTTAAAGATAATCTGAACTTTTTTAAAAGGTTTTATTAAATTAAACTTTAATTTAGTTAAAGTTTTTTAGTGGTGATGAAATAATTAAAAATATCAGAAAAATAAAAGTTAAAAACATATTTCCATAATTTTATTTTTGTTTCAGCTGAAATGTTTGAATTCTATAAAATGTCTGATTTAAAAAGCTACTCACTGGTTTCAGTAATTAGTCTGGTCCCAGTTCCAAATATTATCCTTCTCCCGTCAGTCACACAACATGAAGCTTCTCAACAAAAACTGATCAATAATAATCTGATTAAACTCAGATTCACAACAAACTGATCAGATTATTAAATTAAAAAAAAGGTGATACAAGTTCATTTTCTCTTTTAAATAAAATGTTAATTTATTTTAATAGTTTTAATAAAATACAGTTTTTTAAAGTTTCTAAAGTTCAGGTTCTTTAACACTTACTGGTCTCAGTAATTAGTCTGGTCCCAGTTCCAAAGATTATCTTGTATCCACCAGTATTCACACAATATGAAGCTCCTCAACACAAACTGGATCAAACCAGACTCCATTCAAAAAAGGCTTGTTTTTCATTTCAAACTTTAAAATTATAATTTAATTTTTACTCTGAAAACTTTACAGACTGCAGAACCAGCTAGTTTTTATTTATTTATTAAATTATCTTTATTTACAACTTTAGATCACTGAATTATTTTGTTAATCTTTGAGTTTATTTTATGTCTTTTTACACTTAAAGTCAAAATGTGACTTTTCCACATGAAAATAACACATTTCTCATTAATTTGTCACATTTTTGACGAGTTTCTCGGGTTCAGCTTTTAAAATCACTTCTAGATGACTTGAATCAGAACTTTCTGGGTCCAGTTAATCTGGTTCTGGTACCAAAGAAGATTTTATTTCCATCTTTTACACAGAAACCAAGTTAATTAAAGTTAAATAATTTACATGATTGAAAAACTCAATTCTTTAATAAGTTTAAAATAAAAAGTTATTTTTTTAAACTCACTGGACTCGACCCTCAGTTTGGTTCCGGGTCCAAACAGAACTTTATCGAAGCCTCCAGATTTCACACAGCAGCAGAGTCCAGAACAAAAACTGGATCCAGAAACTTCAAGTCTGACTTTAATTAAACTGAAACATTTTAATCTTTGAATTAAAATAATTTATTAGACCTTCAGTTAAACCAGCTTTTAGTTTGTTTCAGTTTATTTTAAACTTTTAAAAATTTAAAGGTTCAAACGACTGAATTAAAACTTTATCTGGACCAGTTTTCACACTAAATATGAACTTTGTTTTAACTATTAAATGAAATAACAATAAAAAAAACTTACTGTTATTAATGAATAATTTAACTCCAGGTCCAAAGATCAACTTGTCTCCTCCAGAAGAATAAGTCACACAGTGTGAAGCTACGATACAAAAACCTGACTTACTTTAACTCCAAATGAACTAAACCTGACTTAGTTTAACTCCAAATGAACTAAACCTGACTTACTTTAACTCCAAATGAACTAAACCTGAGTTACTTTAACTCCAAATGAACTAAACCTGAGTTACTTTAACTCCAAATGAACTAAACCTGACTTAGTTGAACTCCAAACTAAACCTGACTTAGTTGAGCTCTAAGTTAATCTCAGTAATGGATGAACTTACTGTCATTAACCATCAGTTTGACTCCGGTTCCAAAGAGGATCTTGTAAAGTCCAGAACCAGATGTCACACAGTCTGAGGCTTCTAAACAAAAACCTGACTCACTTTAGTCCAAACTAAACTCAGAACTTCAGGTCCAAATCCATCAACAAAAAGATTTAAAAACTAAAACCATCAGATTCTGAGGGATTTTATCAGATTTATCAATTTGTTCAGAAAGTTTCAATCTGAGCTTCTGATGTTTAAAGTTTAACAAATCTGGACTTACTGTCATTAACCATCAGTTTGACTCCGGTTCCAAAGAGGATCTTGATTCCTCCAGAACCAGATGTCACACAGTCTGAGGCTTCAGCACAAAAACTGAACAGAACCAACTGAGAACCAGAGACAAGATACACCTCCTGATAAAGTTTAATTAATCCTGACTTATTGAACAGAACCACTAAAGTTTAATTAATCCTGACTTATTGAACAGAATCATTAAAGTTTAATTAATCCTGACTTATTGAACAGAACCACTAAAGTTTAATTAATCCTGACTTATTGAACAGAACCACTAAAGTTTAATTAATCCTGACTTATTGAATTTAACCAACTGAAAGTCTCTCAGATGATTCAACAGAAACACAAGAATGACTCAAAATAATAAAAACCAGATTAAAGTGATGAAAAAGTCAACCTGGATTAATTAAACTGGATTAAATCATCTGGGTTTATGAGATTATTAAAGATCAGAATTTACGAGGTTCTACAGTCAGTCTGGTTCCTGATCCAAAGAAGATTTTGTACTGGTTTGTTCCAGTCACACAACATGAGGCTCCAGAACAAAAACTCTGCTCTATAATCTGACTGGTAATCTGATCAATAATCTGTTAATCTGACTGATAATCTGATCAATAATCTGTTAATCTGATCAATAATCTGTTAATCTGATCAATAATCTGATAATCTGACTGGTAATCTGATCAATAACTAACGTAACAAATTTCTATTAAATCTTTGACATTTTCTTTATAAAAATAATTTAGATTATTATGAGTTAAAATGACTTCCTGAGTTTAATCTATTATATTAATGAAAAGAAACTTAATTAAATATTTTCTTTCTTGTGATAAAAGATCTAATTTCATCTTAATGTTTCCAGTTTCAGTAAAACAGAGTTAGTTTCTCTTTAAGTTTTATTTAAAGTTTGATGTCTTTATGAAAAGTTATTGATTTAATCTGATGATCAGATTTAGTTACTTAAAGAATATTTATTACAAAAATAAGATAAATTTATGATTTAAAACATTTTATGACTGTTTTTAATCTAAAACCTGTAAATTTATTGAAATTCTTCAGATTCTAATGATCTGTGAGTTTATTAATATTTATAGATTCATGGATTATTAATCTAATCTAATCTGTACTCACTGGTCTCGATGGTTAATCTGGTTCCAGATCCAAAGTAGATTTTCTCTAAACCTCCAGTTTTCACACATCAGGAAACTTCAGAACAAAAACTGCTCAGAATAAAGAATTAATTTATTTAAATATTTGATTCAAAAACATTTTATTTATTTCATTCTTTTTATCTTTAGATTCTTCTGAATCAGATTCATATTTTTATTTTGTTCAGAGAGAAATACATTTTTAATAAAGGTTTTTGAGTTAAATGTTTTAGGCACTTTATTTTATTTTTAACTATTTTTAAAATAAATTTAAAATAAATAAAACAAACTTTAAGAATTAAAGTCAGATTAAACATCAGATCTCACCAAGTCCGACCAGCAGTCTGGTTCCAGGTCCAAATATGAGCTTTTCTGTTCCAACAGTCACACAGCATGAAGCTTCATGACCCAAACCAAACAGAACCAACAGAACCAACAGAACCAAACCTGCTGTTCAGAACTCTTCATTTGAAATGTTTTTAAACTTTAGTTTTTCTTTTTGTTTAATATTAAAAAAAGTCAAAAATTGTCGATTTTTATTTTGTTTTAGATCAAATTTAAGACGTTTATATTTATTTATTTATTTTATTTTATTTATTTATTTATTTGTGTTTTTATCTGGACTCTCAGAAAGTTTTTTTTTACATGAACTGAATCAGAACTTTCAGGTCCGGTTCATCTGGTTCTGGTTCCAAATGAAAAGAATTAAATAAATGAAATGAATAAAAGTTTGAAAATAAAGTGATTTTAGTTTTTGACTTACAGTTCTGGACCCTCAGTCTGGTTCCGGGTCCAAACAGCAGTTTATTGTAACCGGTCCCAGAATTCACACAACCAGAAACACCAGAACAAAAACTGAACCGGGTCTGGGTCCAGAACCTTCAGAGCTTTCTGTTTTCATGCAGGTCTAACAGAACTGAACCAGAACCACAGAACCCAGGTCCTGATGGTTCTGATGGGTTCTACTGGTTCTGATTTCATCAGAATAAATGAAACTTTAATAATCTGGATTATTTCATCTGGTTTTGTTTTTCACTGAAGTAAAAAATAAAGTTTTTTTTTCAGTTGATTTTTTTATTAAATTCATCAAATCAAACTTTGTTTTGCTTAAAAATGATTTTTAAATTTAAAATCAATGAAATGATTTGATTTAAATTCAGAACTTTTCTGACCTGGAACAACAAGGACCGGGTTCTGGGTCCAAAGATCAGGTTCTGGTTGGATCCTCAGACCCGGACCAAAACTGGTTCTGGTCTTTTTTAAATCAGAATTCTTTTATTCAAATAATTTGTTTAAAAATAAAATCATTTAAACCTGAATAAATTCAACTTTAAAGATTTTATTTTTATTCAAACTCACTGTTTTCAACAAAAAACACGGTTCTGTGTCCTTCCTGACCCGCCACATGGTCCAACAAAAACCTGATCCACAGGACCACCAGAGTCCACAGGACCACCAGAACCAGAGTCCACAGGACCACCAGAGTCCACAGGACCACCAGA